>ML808785.1:346982-363797 GCA_009831015.1 Picea engelmannii
TTCATACCCCCCCCCCTCCCCCCCCACCGTTAAAGGTAGAACGGTTGGGGGGGTCCGAAAAGACTTGTCGGCAGTTGATCTGGGCGCCTTCTTTCCAGTCGTTCATCGGTGCACGGTCTTTATTCAATGAGCGCACAAACATATTTGCTCGAAAAATTAGGATAAATTCATTTTGTGGGTTTGCCCAAGCTTTCCCTGTCTTTATCACCAAGGGGTTAGACATCAAACCTTTTAAACCTCAAAGATATGTTTCAACATTGATCATCATGCTTGTTTTATTGAGATAAAACAAACTACCCTGTGCTCTAACCTAATTACCTATGACAATTAGCCCAGATTAAATTGTTGGACTAAGAAATTACTCTATCCTGGGGTTATCTGACCAAGATTAGGCAGTTTGGTCAAATTTATTCACTAACTAACCTAGATCACTTGGCTAAGATTAAACAGTTTAGCCAAGCTTATTCACTACTCCTATCAACATAAATTTAAAAGAACTTGGCCATGCTTGAACGATATGGACCAAATCATTGTTATTGCATGGGGCTCTATTGAATTTCTTTTTATGCCCTCGTTTATTCTTTTTCTTTTTCTTTTCTCAAATTATTTGCAGAATAGAAAATCATTTGACAAACAAAACACTTAAAGAGATAACATTTCATTCACCAGTTGATCCTATAAATTATAGGGTTATAACACAATGCACAACTGTTTGACTGAAGTAGGAGGGGTTAGATCGACTATAATGGAAATCTTGGATGGATCTACCAGCAATCCCTGCTTGCATGCAATATGACCTAACAACACTCCGAAGGGTGAAAATAATATGCACGTTTTCAGGTTCAAGGCAATCTGACATTGCCTGCACTTATCCAACATTAGTCTTAAACATTCAATATGATTTTCAAAATGCTGAAAACAGTCCAATCATCAAAGTATGATTCCAGGAATTTATGTAAAAACTCCTTAAACGCTTCAACCACCACCCTGGAAAAGATGAATGGTGAATTCTTCAATCCAAATGGCATCACTGTATACTGGTAGGATCCCCATTATTTTGAAAATGTGGTCTTATGACGATCTTCCTTGGTAATCTGAATCTGATGGTATCCTAAAAATCCATCTATTAAAGAATATACCTCTTGTCCTCCTACATTGTCTATCACTTCATCAGTGAGTGGTGTAGGGAATGGGTCATGCAAACATGCATCATTCAGCTTCCTAAGATCTACACAGATCCTGATTTCTCATGTTTTCTTATCTTGTACTACCATAGGGCTAATCCATTCTGATTCTTCAACAGGTTCTATGATTCCTGCTTCCAGCATTCTGTCAAGCTCAATCTTCAATTTCCCCTTATATTTAGGGTTCAATCTGTAGGGTCTCTGTTTGATTGGACTTGCATATGGTTTCAAAGGGATCCTAATTTATCCCATGGGTCCTTTAATTCCCTTCATATAAGTGAACTTGGTTGGAAACAAGTCCTGATATTCATGCAATAATTTTGTGATCTTGTCAATAGTGGCAACATCCCAATAATCTCCAACATTTGTAGGCTTTGGTGTCTATTCTCTTCCAATGTTGATTTTTTTGATTTTGATTGGCTGTCCAACAAAAGGTAGTTTGACTCCTGTTCCTTATACATATCTTTGACCTTCTATTTCTATGATGTTCACATTCCTAGGATCATCGTCTTCAACAACATTGATATTGTAACATCTTTGCGACTTCTGAAGAGGTGCAACCCATTCATCCTTTTCTTTCTCCAAAGGGAGGCTAGGTGCCTCCTCAAACAATTTCTGTCTTATAACCTGTAATGCCTGATATACTGTAAGATATTGGCTTTCAAACAAAAAGGTAGTTACAAAGTTCTGGGTCATACCTTCCCAATTTGCAGTGATGAGGCACAGTTCTGCTTGAAGATACCAGTTGATGGGAGTTGTGTCCAATGTGTTAATGAATTTGTGTACCCACTGTTCTTGAGGAATGCTGCTCCAGGATTCCTCACAACTTCACACATGGTCCTTCAGACAACTTCGAACTGTGTACCTAACTTCGCAGTCTTCTACTTTGTCTGAAAATCGCGCTGTCATCAAAGTACGACATTGTACCCAATCTGTAATATTGTTTTTGTGTGTCCCCCAACATCTCGCTGGAGTTGATTTCAGGGCCTCGTCCATTGCCAACAATCTTTGTGGTGTTGGTACAATTTCTTCAAAGTCCAACAAGAATGCTTCTAAATGATTTGGACCATCAAAGGTGGGAAAGTTACTTATTGTTGTGCTGATCCAACAAACTTATTGAGTTAATATAGCACATATCCTTGTAGATACTTCATAAATTTTGTTCTGCCATTTCTCCAGTGCTTCTTCTGAATATGATGAGCATGTGCTGTCACTTGGCTGGCTAAAATTCCCATCTACCGTAGGATTAATGTAATCCTACTGTCTGGATGTTAATTTGTATATGTTTTCTAGTTCATATGCGCTGTCTTCTTCTCTAACGGGTTCTGTGTATCTCTGACCTTCATCGGGATCCAAAGGTGAAATGAACCTAAGGCCATCTCCTTCAAACGTCATTCTTATTTTCTTTAAATCAACCACAGTGGAATTATTGAAAGCTCAATCAATTCCTGACAACGCAGGGTAAGGACAACTATCATCAACTATCTCAATCACCTCAAAGTCTGTAAATGTCCTTACTCCATCGATGTCCACAGGGACATGCTCCAATCTTCCAAAGGGGCTTATATCTTTCTGATTAGCCATCCTAAGCCTGATAGGGGAATAGATCAACTTAGGTTTTCCCATCAATGTCCAGGTCTTCTTCGTCATGACATTGACCTCCGACCCTAAGTCAAGGACCACATAGTCTATATCGTACTCTCCAATCTGAGCATTAAGGTGTAGTTATTTATTTGTCCTTCTCTTCTTGGATAGTTGATGTACTTATTTATTCAACAAAGGATCTACCCTTCCTACCTCATACTATCTGACCAAATTTTGTAGTTCTTGTATGGATTTTTCATCTTTAATCAACTTAATAAACGTATACAAGAAACTGATAAGTTTACTCACCTCTTTTCCATCTTCAGGCGAAGTAGACTGATCAAATTCCAGAGGCATTCCATATTCTCTTACTTTTGGTCGAACCTTTGATGAAGAAGCCTGATCTCTTCCGAATTCCTTTCTTGCTTCCTCAAACATCTGCTTCTCTTTCCTTGGGTCAAACTCTTGTGTCTTCTCTGCAACTTTCCTGACTCCTGATTCTTCTGTAGTCTTTCCTTGGATCACTCTGTCTTCTCCTGTAACAATGCCTTCTTGTGTGATAACAACGACTCTGGAATCTGCTCCGTGAGGTTGTTCTTTGATTGGTTGTATTTGTTGGATTCCTCCTCGTTTCTCTTGAATCTTAGCCAACAATGCTGGACATTCCTTGATAACATGCTCGAATGAGTTGCAATAGCTGTAAGTGGTACAAGGGTTTTGATAGTCTCTTGCCAAGTGTCCTGGCTGTGCGCATTTATAATAGATGTTCTGTCCTCGACCTCGACCCATACCTCCTCCTCTTCCTCTTCCTTGGAATCCACCCCGAGGGTTGAAGTTGCCTCTCCCAGGGGAATTATACTACTCAGTGCTTCCTTCTTGCTATACTTCACCTTGAATTTTGTATATATCCCTCGACCTGTCATGCATGAGATCGTAATCACTACAATCCCTGTGATCGTGTCCTACCGACTTATAGAATGTGCAATACAGATTTGTGGGTGTGTGGACATATTTTTGCAGATAGTAACATTCACTAGGGCGATGTCGATTTCTACTTACCTCGCACCAGGGTAGGGTAACTTGCTTCAAAGGGCTCGGAGCTCTAGAGGCCAATTATTCATGAAATAAGGGACAACGTTCCTTGTCATGGCCTTCTAATTTGCATCTGATACACCAGATGTCTTCTCTTTTATCTTTTCCCTTGTCTTTCTTCATATCTTCAATCTGCAATGATAAGCTAGTTAGCTGACTCAAGATTTGACTCATACCTGAGCTGGATTCTCCCATAGGGGTTGATTCTGATTTCATGGTGATCTCCAATGCCTCAGCCTGTGAAGAAATATTCTGTTACATAATAGGAACTCTGATGTGTGGTAAGAGGGCATCAATGAACCACTACTTTTTCTACTCATTTGGGATCTGAAAACTCAAATGGCCTATCAAAGTCTTAAATATCTGATAAAACTCCCACACAGGTTCAAATACTCTCTACTTGATTTATTTTATTTCTTTAATGTACTGCGACTTTGACTTAGTTTTCTTGAATTCAAAAATTAGCACAGTCTTAATGGCGTTCAATGGTTTAGGTGCAGCTCCTTGGATGAATTTCAGGTAGTAGATCAGTGCGCGGTCTCTTAGGGTAGTACTGAACTGAGCTCGTTTGACAGCTTCATCGGTGATATTATTAATACTCCACACAACTTCACATAGAAACCAGTGCTGATCAGGATCTTCAAATCCATCTCCTCTAAAGGTGAGTAACCTCATCTCATCTGCCATAGATATTCCTATGTTTCCTGACTGAGTATGTGGTGGACTGCTAGTGACCGTGCTCTGAGTGATCTGATGAATTAGGTTACTCTGGTTACTTAACGTTGCTAAAGAAACTGGAGGAATAATAATACTTACTTCAATAGTCGACGCAGTTCTTGAAGTTTCTGGCTCTTCTTGGCGAGGTTCCTCTGTCCTAGCGGATTCTGAATGCTCTTCGTCTGTCAGATATACCTCTTCTCCATTGTATAACCCTTTGTCTCTGTAGTTATGCTTAAATAGGTTTGTGAGGTGAACTTCTCTGAATACTTTTGCACTGCGTGTATGTCCAACCTCTGTGTCCCTGTCGCTGTCTGAATTTTTTAACATTACCTCTTCTGATCTGACCAATTACTGTATCTTCAAGATGTTCTTCTCATGCAATATCATCTTGATCTTCAACTTCAGAAAATGTAAAATTTTTCCTATAGGTTCCTTAAAGAAATATCTCTTTGCTTGGTTATATGATTCCACTCTGTCAACAACAAAATCAGTGATATACCATCCAAAGGTGCTATCAAACCAATGATCTACTGCTCTTGACACGACATTATCAACTCTCTTGACCTTCTTGATCAACGTTGTCATCCAAACCACAGGTGGTCTAAGTATGACTTCGAACTGGGTATCTGCTAACCTATCTAGCCACTCAAATAGCTCCCGATGGATTGCTCCAAAGAAAATATCATGTATATCAGTAAATACATATCTTTCCAACCAATCCTCTATACTAAGATTAGGGTTCTTGTTCTGGGCTTAAGAGAAGTCCCTTTCTTGATTTTCTATCCTCTTTTGAATCTATGTTTTCGATGGAAACCACCTTAACATTCCCTCAAGAAGATTCCTGTCCCGACAACAGAACCATTTGTTGGCACAGGGGCAGTCCTAGGGTTCATCTCTAACAGCGCACTAACAAGCCCTAACTACTGGCCCTTTTGGCAACATCTACGAAGCAGATGCAGTCTCAACTGAAGTAGCTATAGGGGGTTGCAGGACACAAGTGTCTACAACCAGAGGAAATGCATAGTGGATTCATAGCAACAACACACAACCACCTAGTTATCCTTTATCTTCCTTAAGCCTACCACGCAAGTTACATGTTAGATCTAACACAATATCACAATAGAAGCATCTCAAATGACAAAGAACACAACATCAATCACACATAACACCATATATACATGGTTCACCCTCTCCCTAGGGATACGTCCACAAAATTGTGCTTTATGATATATTAAGATGGAAGCATACAATTCTTATCTGCGTTCTTGGCTAGCAGATCTTCTCTTCTTCTCTCTCTTTCTCTCCCCTCCTTGCGCACCCAACTACATGGTTGATCTTCACACCCAGTTGAATATCTTACAATACCAGAAGGCTCTCACACTCAACACTTCTCTCTCACACAATAGTACTCACTCAATCATACAATAACAATGAGCCCTCAACCAACTTAGCACCAAACCATCCCAAGTCCTTTAGAACTTTATTTATACATTACAGTAGCTCTCGGACACCCTTAGGTTGAAACCTATGTGTTGAAACCCTAGATACCAAAACCCTAGGTGTCTAAAACCCTAGGTCAACTTGACCCACGTTTTCAGGGATTTGCCAGCTTGTCTTTCCTTCCTTCATGCGTGGTGCTTCAAATCATCTGTTGACATCTTCTTTCGCTTGCTGAGTTGTCCACGATCCCTCTTCCTTGTTGATTTGTCATCCTCTATCTCCTCGTCCAACAACGTGCTTTCTCTTACTTTGCTTCGTCTCTTCTGCTCTTTTTCTCACTTCGACCCAGTATCAGTCACTGTGTCTACCGCGCAGTTCACATTTTTCTTTTTCTCCCTTAATCTTCGCTTGCTTCCAAAACCAAGGGCCAACAATACTAGTGAAAAAGTTTCTAATATTTTCACTAAGCCTCTTGGGAAGATCAAATTTTAACTGTTTAGAGAGATGTTAGGTGTGGATGTCAATCCTTTCTCCATTAATTGGGAGACTTAGAATAATGGAGAATTAGTTGCAGTAACAGTGATTAGTTTCCAACCGTTTCTAACCGTTCCTAAACTGTGTGGCATCATATATATATTTGTAATTCTCATTGATTAACTTCAACGAAGTGTAACTTTGCTTCCCCTTCTCCAGGTGTTGAGAGTTGGTTTTCTTTTCTCTGGTTTTAAGTACCAACAATATTATGAAACAATATTTTCATATCTTAGGAAAGGATTGTAAAAACCATGTGAAGATTGAGGTCTTTCATGTTCACTTTGGGTCAAACGAGTTGGATTTTGTAGTTATGTTATTTACATAAACAAGAAAAAAAATTTAACAACCAATAATAAAAAAATATACAATGATTTGATTTAGAAACTATTACTAAAGACACGCCTTTTCACGTGAAACAAAACTAATAGACCTATTTATTGGGTTCCAATTTTAATTGTGAATACATCTCATATAAATTATTAAATTATATTATCATATTATCAAATTAATGAGAACTTGTAATAGATTTTATGCTCTATTTGGTATCAAAGCCTTGTCCCACGCACCTATTTTCCTCCCATTTGACTTGCTCATTCGTATCTCCTACTCACACTTGTGTCTACTCCCTCCAACCGTCCTATCAACTCGTTTCATCTCTCCTATCATCATGTAGAATACCAAATTGTGTGGAGGAAGGTACCATACCTACATGTAGAGGAGAATATGGACTTGCATGTGGAGGGGAATATTAGAATGTGGAGGGAAATACCTAAGATCACCGCTGAAATAACACAACTCTCTCACACACTTGGCATCAAGATCGCCAGTTAAAATTGGGTCAAGAAACACCCCCCTGTCCACCAACAAGAAAAATGTTTGAGAAAAGGGACCAATTAGATAAAATATAAAAATATCATGATCAAGATTCCAAGGCACTTGAAAAAATAAACTCAATATTAGATAAAATTGAAACATATCTATGAGAAGAAATAAAAATAAAAATACTGAGCTAAAAGAAGAATTAGAAAGGAGTATATGAAATGATATCCCCACCAAGGTGTTATGGGAAATGAATAAGTTGACAATAGATTTAACATAAAAATTGACAGAAGAATAGAAGAGGGGATTGCGAGAATTGCAAAGTTCATAAAGGATAGAGAATTCATTAACAATATCATTTCTCCAAGTAGAACTAACTATCAACCTAGTTATTCCAAAATGGAAATTCCACAAAATTGCATGGATCCCAATCACTTATCACTCAACCTCAACCAATTTCACTCAGTTTTAATGCAACCAATGAGTGGATATCTAATGAAGTTCAAGCTAGAGTTACCGAAGTTTGAAGGTGAGACAAAACAAAGCATGGCCTAGATCAATAAGGTGAAAGATTTTTTTTGCATATATAAAATACAATCTGATGACGAAAATATAAAAGATGCCTATATGAAACTTGAAGGCCACACATATTGTTGGCATAGGGGCAGACCCAGGGTTCAACACTACAACAACGCACCAACAAAACCCTAACTACTAGCCCTTTCAACAACACCTGCGAAGCAGATGAAGTCTCACCCGAGGTAGAGGCAGCGGTGGTTGCAGGACCTATGTGTCTGCAACCTTAACTGGGACACAGATCTATGATTCTAACACTTAACAGAGCACTCAATAGTTATCATTCATCAATATTCAGTCTTAGTTACATCGCAGTTAAACCCTAATTACAGAGCATCGTTCAGATCTAACATCTAGCAACACTTAGCACAACAAAACATATCAGATCTAACAGATTCAAGAACTAAGTATATGTATATCAGTCAGATCTAACGTCCATATACATCATTAGCACAAATCATAAACAAATCTATCTATATATATCAAGGAACTTAGAAAGTAAAGACATAAACACATCAACACATTACACAAAGCAGAGTAGCACAACATATACGTGGTTCACCCCCACCCTGGGGCTACGTCCACCAACTCTTCTTCTTTATTGTCTTTTTCAAGATTCTTACAAGCACATAACATCAAAATCCTACTCCGCAAGAGACAGGAGATCTGCGTGCACTCCTCCAGATCCTCCTTCTTTGAGCTAGGGTAAAGCACCAAGCCTTCTTACAATTACTTGCACATAGCTCTACAAGTCTCACACAATATGCACATAGCACTTACAATGATTCAATCACATAGATATAACACTTATCCATTCATAACTGCTCTTTTCTTACATTTCCTAGACATCTATTTATACTTTACAAAATAGGCCTAAACATGGGTAAACCCATGGGTTGACATCCCATACCCGTTACATAATCCCAAATCCCAAAAAGGACCCAAAAAGGGGCCGATATCCCATGATCTCTGCTTCGTCTTGCGATCCTCCTTCAACAGGTTGTCGAAGCCCCAAAATAGGTCAAACTTGACCAAGGATCTCCCAAAACTTGGTCAAAGGCCAACAGGCCCCCAATACTCACCTATGATTCATCCCGAGTCACTCTGATCTGGGTAGTTCTGCTTCCAAATCCTCGAGCTTGGATTGAGATGCTTCGACTTGCTACTGTGCCATGGCCTCTTGTGCAACGAACTCTTGGATGACTACCTCATTCATAGGTCCCTCTAGGCACTGTTTAGCTGTAGTGACAACCTACTCTAGTTCTTCTCCTCGACCTTTGACCTCTGTGAACAATTGGTAAGGCTTATCTTGTACAGGTTGGAGCCTCTGAGTTACTTCCATAACTCTGCTCTGTATAGTGTGGATCTGCTGCTAGGCGGTGCGTTACTCTTGGGAGTGCTTCATTCTTTCCACAGCTGATAGGGGCTTCATCTGTGCTTGTATCGTTTCGGCTTGATACTTCGCATCTTGGAACTACAACTCTAGTGCTTTTAGTTCCGGATTCTCAATGAGTTGCTCATAGGTTTGGGCACTGCGATCAGTAAGTTTCTTACATTCCATAGCAAGGGATTTTATTCTGTCAACTATGCTTCAAGAAGTTTCTTCTCTTTGATCCCTTACATCCTGTGGAGTCTCGGGCACTGCACAGAGCTCTAAGTCTTCTATGCATTGCTCTAGCTGCTGGATAGCTTCTACGAGCTGCTCTACTTGCTGCATGACTCGATCCTCTACCTTTATTTCTACGACTGTCATAGAGCGAAGTGATCTGCTGATCGCTTATTTCACATCGAGTTGCTCCGGGAGCAACTGTTCTTTTCTTTGCTGTATATGTTCTTTTTCTTCACCAAACTTCGCTTGGAGAGAAATATTTTCCTGTTCTACAACATTGCGTTGTTCTACAAGTATGCCTTTCACTTGCTTCAAGGCTTGGGTGGCTTGTTCTGTTTCTTCTTGTGCTCGTTGAAGGCAATCTTCGACTGTATCAACTAGTCAGTGGAGTTGGGTTGTCTCATCTCCCAACTCTGGTTCTCCCGATGGCAGGGGTGAAGTGGAGACTATGCGGTTGGACTAAAGGGCCTGCTGTACCCCTCATAGTTCAATTTAAATTCTATCATACATTTCTTCCTGCTGGGCTTCTTGTTTCTCTTCTATTTCCAGTGAAGCGTCGTTCAGGGTTGTTATGATGAAGTCAAAATCATTGGAGGTGAGGACTGTTTGTATCTTGCTCATGGTGGCTTTCGATTTCTTCTGGGAAGAAGGTTTTAGAGGGGAAACCTTCCTCTTCTTCAAGGGGTCAACCTCATCTCTGGGTGGTGTTACTTTGCTTGGCTTCTGTTTAGCTTCTACTTCGTCATCACCCCCTTGGTTAGGTGACATTGAAGCAGTATTTCCTGAGGTGTTGCTTAAATTTTGGACCTCCTCAGTCTTCTTCTGTCTGCTGGTTCCGGGTGGATTCTGTTCTTTATGAGTGTCCTCTGGGATGTCAAGATAATATATCTCTACAGGTTTGGTGGGGATAAGGAGGTCAATGGACCATTCCTTAGTGATCTCCTCAAGGTCTTATTCTGTAAGCTTATAATATGACTGGAGCTGCTCTTTATAATATGACCGGAGCTTGCAACGATCAAGAAGCCTTCATTAACTCTGTTCTATCCGTTACGACACGGTCCAACGGTCTGGTGACGAACCATAAATGCCTTTATACCCATTCAGGGGGTCATACGAACGGTTATATTGGTCCCAACAACTATATTTCTTCTCCCTGGCGAAGTTCCATGTGATGCTGTTATGTTATCCCAACAAAGCTCCAGTTTTGCAAATTTTCCTTTTGCGAAGTTCCCTATGGAACCTTTTGTAACTTGTCAATATTAGCTCTCTTCTTACTTAGATTTCTAGATTTCTTTCCAGTGAGCTTAGTCTCGGTATGCCTTTTTCCATTCTGATTCTTATATTCTTTTGGCATAGTTACTTCGTGCTGTTGAGATTCTTTTCTAAGATTTGATGGTGATACTTCCTCTTTGTCTGGAATAGGTACTTCAATCTTCTGTGGGTCTTCTAGTGTTCTTGCAACTTCGACATCTGGGTCTCTGGTGTTAAATAGATTCGATCTGTTCTTATGTTCTTTAATCAAGTCTGTGATCCATCTAGTCATGAAATATTTTAACTCTTGCTTCTTCCACGCTAAAACTTCTTCTTCTTCCTTCCTTTTGGCCTGATCTCTTTCAATCCAAGGTTTTCCTAGTAACATGTTAAATGGGTCACTTTTCTCAATAAATTTAACAATCTTGAAATCCTCCTCCGTCGAAGTTCCATCTGCATTAATAGATATCTGGGTGAGATTTCCACATAGGTTTATCAGATTTCCTCTAAATAGACCTATTCCTTTCAATGAAGGAGTCATAGTAGGCTTCCCTAAAAGTTCCCAAGTTCTTTCTATGTTGATATTCACCTGTGTTTCCTCATCTAGAACACAGTCAATGTCGAAGTCTCCTATTCTTACTTCAAGGCATTCTTTTTCTTTGAATATCTCTAATAAGATGACATGTCAGTGGTGATTCAGGGTTTCTTTCATCTGTAGCAATACTTTCTCTGATTCGTTCTGGGGTTTTTCCAGTTCTGGATCTGCCTTAGGGTTTTCTTGTTTGATGTTCATTCCTTCAAGCTTAACAATCATTCTAGGTCAATACAATACTTCATGGTCCATAGATTTGAAACAAAGACAACTAGGTCTTCTCCCAGGGAACTCCTTAGAAAGGTGTCCTGATTTTCTGCAACTGTAACATAGGGCTAATCCTCTCTTTCTTTTAAATGATCCCCAACCTTTCCTGTATTGTGCGCTAGGATCATGGTAGCTAACCTGCAAACATTTCTTTCTAGGATCCTGCATCCACTTTATAGTCCAAACATTCTTTCTATGCATAGGTATAACATATCTTTCACTATTCTTATCAGATCTACGCATATCAAACCTTCTTTCATCTATTAGTGCCCTAGTTCTCAAACTAGGACAGAATCTATCAAACATACCTAGATCCATACTTTTGAAACAAAAATTTCCACTTATCTTACTTCTACAGAGCACAAAGATTCCAGATCTAGAACTTTTCACTATTCTTACCTTTATCAGAGCACAGAGCTTGCAGATATTACCTATTTTCTTTAGATCTAACCTCTTTTCTTGGCACCAAGCTTCACAGGTAAAGTAGAATGCTGTGCACTAGGGCAACAAATCTACGTACAGAGATTTCACAGTTTTTGGACGGATCTTTGCACAAAGCTTCTTCTTCTTTAGTTCCCAGCAATCAAAGTTTTAGTTTGGATCTTTACACAAAGCTTCTTCTTCTTCTTCGTCCGGGCAATGGAACCATTTGTTGGCATAGGGGAAGACCTAGGGTTCAACGCACCAACAACGCACCAACAAAAACCTAACTACCGGCCCTTTCAGAAACACCTGTGAAGCAGATGAAGTCTCACCCGAGGTAGAGGCAGGGGTGGTTGTAGGACTCAGGTCTCTGCAACCTTAGCTGGGATAGAGATCTGTGATTCTAACACTTAAGATAGCACTCAATAGTTAACATTCATCAATATTCAGTCTCAGTTACAAAACAGTTAAACTTTAATTACAAAGAATCACAGTATTCATTCAGATCTAGCATCTAGCAACACTTAGCACGACGAAACAAATCAGATCTAGCAGATTCAAGCACTAAGCATATGTATATTAGTCATATCTAACATCCATATACATCATTAGCACAAAGCATAAACATATCTATCTATCTATATCAAGGCACTTAGAAAGTAAAGACATAAACACATCAACACATTGCACAAAGAAAAGAAACACAACATATATGTGGTTCACCCCCACCTTGGGGCTATGTGCACCAACTCTTCTTCTTTATTATCTTTGTCAAGCTTCTTACAGGCACATAGCATCAATATCCTACTCCACAGAAGACATGAGATCTGTGCGCACTCCTCCATATCCTCCTTCTTCAAGCTAGGGTAAAGCACCAAGCCTTCTTACAATTACTTGCATGTAGCTCTGCAAGTCTCACATAGTATGCACAGAGCACTTACAATCCTTCAATCACATAGATCTAGCACTTAGCCATTCGTAACTGCTCTTTTCTTACATTGCCTATAAATATATTTATACTTTACAAAATAGGCCTAAACATGGGTAAACACATGGGCTGACATCCCATACCCGTTACATAATCCCAAATCCCAAAAAAGACCCAAAAAGGGGTCGAGATCTCAGGATCTCTGCTTCGTCTTGTGGTCCTCCTTCGACAGGCTATCGAAGTCCCAAAATAGGTCAAACTTGACCAAGGATCTCCAAAAAATTGGTCAAGGGCCAAAACATATAATTGGTATATGTGGTATAAAATTACCACTAAGGTGTTCTTCTATAGCTGGAACACATTAAAAAATGACTTCTTTAAAATATTTTAAGATGTGAATAAAAAATATTTTTTTTGCAAAAATCACTAGATTACATCAAAAGGGTGATGTGGAGTACACTTATGAATGGGAAGCCTTGCAACACGAGTACCATAGTTAATAGAATATAAACGACTTTAGAAATATGCGCATGGGCTAAAAACATACATTAAAGACGAGTTATAGTTACATAATATCTCAACCTTGGATGAGGCTAGGTGTAAGGCAAATTTTTTTGAAGAAAAGTTTTAAAAGTCATGGAAAAAAAACCTTGAAAAGAGTTATACAAATCGAAAGACCATCCTAACAATAGAAATAAAAATGAAGTACCATCCACCACATTTGAGGGAGGGTAGAAAACTCAGTTTGGAGGCCCAAAGAATAAAGGAAGGTAAATTTAAATACTGTGGAGGAAAATGGGACCCAAGACATAGTTGTTCTAAGAAAGAGAGCACCAAGAATCTATATCAATGTGAAGTAGAGGAGGAAGACAAATATGATAGTGATAAATAAGACATGGATGGATTAGGGAATCTCCAGAATCTTCCATCATAGTTAGATGATGAAAATTCCCCAAGAATATCACTCACATCCATAATCAAGATACACCGTCCACAAACATTAAAACTTAGAGGGAATATCAAAATTAACAATGTTTCTATCCCTTTTGATACATAAATACCCATAATTTTATCTACATAAATCTCACAAGAAGGATTAACCTTTTCATATATCCGATACATAATATGAAGGTAATGGTGGCAGATGGGAAAACAATTGAAAAGGTGGAAAAATTTCACAAGGTTAAGTTGCAATTACAAAATTATAACCTAGAGTCAAAATTATATGTGGTACCCTTTGGAGGGGTTGATGTAGTTTTATGGATCTAGTGTGTTACAGGAAAAATCCATGTAGCTATGGTTTAGAGCTACAACAATCGTTGGCCGTTTAAATACCAAACAATTTGCAAGGAAAACAAACAAGAATCTCATGTAACTACTTTGATCAAATAACAAACTACTCATAAACAATGGAGGAAGACTCATTTGGAGTCAAACGATTGATGTAGATACCAATTATGAATCTTTCACAATCCTTCTAAGTTTCTCCTTTGTAAACTTGCAAGACTTTCAAGAGAAAGACTACAAAGAAAATAAGTTATCTCATAACTAACTTCTATGAATTCGCAAAACAAAAATATTTGCAGCAACTAGTATTCTGGATAAAGAAATATTCAAATACAATGAACATACACAAAGAATACAATAATTTCTAAGGAAAGAGTATCTTTATTGATTAAACAACAATTTTGAAGGGTAGTTTTCACCTACACATGTTGTGGAATTGCTCCTTGAACGAAATCAAAGTCCCTCCACCCAGGCTACCGAATATATGGAGAACCTCTAACTCCAATGCATAATCATACCCAAAGAAGATCCAAGAAGATTTATTGGTTAGATAATGAGAAGCATGTAAATGGATGGAAACAAAGGTTTCCAAGTTTAAGGACAAAAACAACAACGAGAATACAAAGGCTTGCAAACAATGTGAGATTCATCCAACATGACTTTGATTCAAGGATGATTACCTTCTCCTCATGGCTCATTATTTATTTATATCATCACCAAACATTTGGAGACAGTTGTGTACAGGTAAAAGGAGTTAGAAAACTAACCAAACCCATAACTCAATGCACAATTATGTAGAATTATATTTTTTTGAGCATTTAGTGAGATGTACACGACTTTCTTTAGAGCAACTTGTGTATACACGCCTTGCATAATTGTTAGGGTGCATACAAGTCCCAAAATATTATTTTTTAAATATTCTAGAGGAGGTATAGGGAAATGATGTCTACAAGTAGGATAGGGACATGACCAACAAAGTCACCACTGCATAAGTGGTGACAGTTGATACTATAACATATGCCCCTTAATGTGTGAGGTCAGAGGAGAAACTGATGAAAAAAATATATTATAGATACTAGAGGTAAAGAAGTAGTAAGACAAGGTGAAGGTCATCAAATATGATCTAAGAATATAACCTACAACAAAAAATAAGTAAGAATACTCTCTTCCCGAGGCATGCATACCCATTCTTAAGTGTGATGAAAAACATGGTCACCAAATCAAGTACACTATGGATGCATGAAGAATGTATATATAGAAGTAGTGATCATGGCCACAAAAAATATACACAATGGATCCATGTCAAAAATATCATAGCCATGATAGAGATACATAGTGTATCTATGTCTCAGAATCAGTGAAGGATATTTGGAAACACGAGCTGAATAAATGATCCTTCATGAGTACTAATTTCATAAGTGGAAGTGGTACTATCCAATACAACTCAGGAAACAACATAAAAGAGATGATGATACTACATTCCAGAGGTCTTCAAATCAACCATCAATGGTACGAGTCTACACTATGTGAATATATGTGTTGAAGTCGAACATAGTGAGACACCATTTGATTACCAGTCATTGATGTATACCATTAAAAACAATGAGACAACCCACCGATAATGATAATGGACATCAAAGTACCTAGTACAATATAACAAGTGTGATTAAATGAGTTGATGTTGAACACTTGGAACAATATATCGATCACGGGACATTGATGTATTTCCATGGTCAATAGCGAGGTAACCTGCCACTAGTGACTGCAATCCCCAAGGTACTAATAAAGACTCTAGGTCCCTATCCCAAATCAATATGTGCCAAAGTCAATAGGAAGATATCTATTGGAAGGAGGGAATTAAGGAATCCCCCATCAACCAACACGAGGAGTAGAAGAAGGCCAAATATTTGGAACTCAATTGAAATACTAGAAGGACCCACTGTTGACGCTTAAAATCACAACGATGAATACTGCTTGCAAATGATTAGCAAGCTCTATTATTTATCTATATTAATAAACTTGTACGTGGGACCCCCCTGTATACTTGTGGTGTTATGGTGGATATGCTGCACTTATATTTTGTTTGCTATTTTGATGGTACCGACACAATATTCTACAGTTCATTGTTTCAAATTATGGTTAAAATGTTATGGTGACATAAGATGCTTGGTTGAGTAATGCATGGAACTAGATGGTTTGATGACCATTCTCTTATTATATTAAGGCTTCCCTATGGACGAAAGCATCATTATCAATTTTGTTTTGATATTACGATTAAACATGGATTAATTGGTTTAATATGATCTTGATAAAAGGGATAATATTGGGGCTCATTTAAATAAAAGGACTATGTACAAAATCTAATGCTATGCATGATTGTGACAAAAGAGGTGTACAACCCCTTGATACTATAGTTATGCACCTTGTTTTATGATATATGTGGAAGCACATGGGGTAACGTTATGGAACATTGTTATTTTTAAAAGGTTTGAAACTACCAAGGGTGGCG
>ML808786.1:0-15514 GCA_009831015.1 Picea engelmannii
ATGCATTCTCATCAAGGACAATACATATTATATTACATCAATCATCAATCAATCAATCCTTTGACATCAATCAATTACTTGACATCAATCAATGACATCAATCAATCAAACCATTGGCATCAATGACAACATGATCCAACAGGGATTCCACTCAGTCCTATTGTGAATATTATAGGTTAAACCTACCTATTTCCTACCAAAATTTATGGTTAAGAAGCTTATTCCTTTTATAGGAAACACATCATCCTTCATAAAGAACTTGACCTCATTTGTTGAATGGATTAAAAACCAAGAGTTGAAAGATGAGGACATTATAGTAAGCTTTGATATCGTATCATTGTACACTAATATCCCACTCAATAATGCCATTGATATCATAAAAAACATCACAAACAACCAAACTACAAAATTGGTAAGAATATGTCTAAAGTTAGCATATTTTTCTTATAAAGGGAATTTATATGAACATTTATCTATGTGTTGCTATGGGCTCCATGTTGTCTTCATTCGTGGAAAACATTTATATGGAAGATTTTGAAACAAGGGCCATACATTCTTTCCCTCTAACACTTGAATAATGGAAAATGTATGTTGACGACATATTTACAAAATGGCATCATGGAAAGGAAAAGTTAAAAGAATTCCTGACACATTTAAATAACCTTTCATAGAATATCAAATTTACAATAGAAATGGAAGAGGATGGGAATCTTCCCTTTCTTGACATGCTTCTCACCAAGAAAGAGAATGGGAGACTAGGATATCATGTGTACAAAAAGAAGACCCACACTAATATATACCTCCATGTAGAATCTCACCACCACCCAACGTAGAAAGTCCGAGTGATCCATACACTTGCATGTAGAGCAACAAGACTCTCAAATACAAATAATCTTGAACAAGAATTTGATCACCTGAAAAAGGTCTTTAAGAAAAATGTATACCATGATGGACATATCAAGAAGGAAATCAAGAAAGCACAGGTTGGACAAATATTCCAAATATAATATAATATGCAGAACATAAATATTTAGCAAGCAATGACAGAACAACAATGATATATTCAGAACAATATCAGAATAATACCAGAAAGAGCAACCTTATTAATGATAGCAATTTTCACTTGCCTCTTCGAGGGGGAAACCTACAGCAGAGTAGAGCTCTATTACAATAATCTCCAAGACAAAATATCCAATACCTCCTACTCTTATTTATACTAATTCTACCTTCTAAGGAAACTTCTAGAGGAAGATATTTCTAGAAGCGAAAGCTTCTATTAGGTCTTCTTACATTGACTTATTCTCCTTTATTTAATAGGACTTATTAACTAATATTAGACTTTATTACATAGAAAACATATCCTACTAACTAATGATCCATCAAGAGGAGTTAGGATCAGATCCTAACATGCCCTCCCCCTTAAAAAACAACCTTGTCCTCAAGGCTGAATGTACATAAACTACTGGAGCATGGTTGCGGGTTCCCAAGTCGTATCCTCTTGTGACATGTCCTTCCACTGGATTAATACTTCCTTGATAGTCCGGCCACGCAACTAATGTTCACAGGTATTGAGGACGACTTCAGGTTGGAGCCAAAGGGAGCCTTCTTCATCAAGTTATGGAAGGATGGTTTGGACCCTGCAATTTTGTCCCACCACTTTCTTCAAACAAGAAACATGAAACACCAGATGGATTTTGGAAGTAGCTAGAAGGGCCAATTTGTAGGCCACTTAACCAAAACACTTGAGGAACTGATAGGGCCCATAAAACTTTGGTGCTAAGTTGTGATGTCCCTATGTTTTGAGAGATGTTTGTTTGTAAGTTTGGAGTTGGAGAAACACCTGATCACCTTCTTGGAAAACCCTTTCAAAACGATGTTGATCTACTTATTTCTTGATGCGATTTTGGCTCATGTTGAGGTTATCCTTCAAAGCTGCAAGGGTGCTTGTTCGAGCTTGTAACATTGTATCAATAGATTGGACCTCTGATGTGCCTGGAAGATAGGTGGTGACTATAGGTGGGGTGTTGGCCATACACTGCTTCATATGGGGTCATTTTAGTGGTTGTATGATAGGAAGTGTTGTACCACCATTCTGCCAAAGGGAGCCATTGCACCCACTGGTGTTGTTTATCCGGAGAAAGACATCGCAAGTAAGTCTCCAAACATTTATTGACCACTTATGTTTGGCCATCATACTAGATATGATAGGCCGTGCTCATGTTTAGTTGGGTGCCCTGCAATTTAAATATCTCTTGCCAAAATGTGCCGGTGAAAGTTGGGTCACGATCGGGTACAATAAAAGTGTGCATGTTGTGTAATTTGAAAACTGATCAAGGAAGACTTGTGCTACAAGTGTCGGTGTGAAAGGGTGGGGTAAGGCACAAAAATGACCATACTTGGAGAGGCGATCAATCACTACCATGATGACGGACTTGTTCCCAGCTTTAGGGAGGCCCACTATAAAGTCCATGGAGATGTTTTTCCACATAGAAGTTGGAATGGGTAGAAATTGTAGGGCTCCTTGATACTTGATAGTTTCACCCTTATTACATTGGTACACCTCACATTTGGTGACAAAGTGAAGGATATCCTTCTTCATGCATGCCCAGAAAAAAGAATGATGGGCACGAGCATAGGTCTTTTGGAAGCCCAAATGACTCGCAATAGTTGAGGAGTGTAACTCATTTAAGATTTTTTTCTTGAGTGCTAAAGATTGCGATAGAACCATATGATATTTATATCTGAGAATATTGTCTTTCCAAGTGTATCCAATGGGGGGATTAGGGTCCTCTTGAAGCCGTTGAATTACCCTAGTGATAGTCGGGTGTGTTAGCCATGTGTGTCGTACTTCCTCAATCCAATCAGGGACCGATAAGGATAAGGCAAAGAGGGAACCATCCTCCTTGTGTTGTCTTGACAATGCATCTGCTACTATATTGTCTTTTCCCTTTTTATATAGGATTTCGTAATCATAACCCAACATTTTATTCAACCACTTGTTTTGTCCTGGGGTGGATAACCACTGCTCCAAAAAATATTTCAGACTATGGTGATATGTTTTGATCTGAAAATGACGTCCTAAAATATATGGTTTCCAGGTGTGCACCACATGGAGAATGATCATCATTTATTTTTCATGCGTGGATCTACCCAAATTGCGGTCACTCAACGCTTGGCTAGTAAAGGCCTAAGGTCAACCATCTTGTGTGAGTATGGCTCCTATACCAGTGTCAGAAGCATTTGATTCCACCACAAAGGTTTTGTTGAAGTCAGGCATTGCTAGGACATGAGTAGTGCACATGGTTCTCTTTAACTCTATAAATTCTTGCTCCATAGCAAGAGTCCAATGAAATGCATTCTTCTTAAGAAGGTCGGTCAAGGGCTTAGAAATTTTTCCATAATGGTGGAAAAATTTCTTGTAATATCCTGTGAGACCTAGAAAACCCCCAAGGCACTTTAGGGTTGTGGGTCACAACCACTCTTGCATAACTTGTATCTTTTTGGGATATATTTTTACCCCTTCATGACTCGCAATGTGTCCCAAGTATTCTACTTCGCTCACTCCAAAGGAACATTTGGTATTTTTTACAAACAATTGGTGGTCCTACAACAAGTGAAGGACCTTGTCCACATGAAGAAGGTGCCTATCCCAAGTGTTACTGCAAATGAGGATGTCATCAAAGAAAACCAGGAAAAACTTATGACGGTAAGATTTCAATATTTTATTCATGAGGCTTTGGAATATGGATGGAGCATTGCAAAGGCCGACCAAGAATTCATCATGTCCTTCATGATTTCTGAAAGTCATCTTCGAAATATCTGCCTCCTTCATCATGATCTGGTGATAGCCTGAGCGGAGGTCCAATTTGGTGAATACACAAGCACCTTGTAATTCATCCAACAAATCAACAATGACTAGAATGGGAAACTTATCTTTGATGGTCAACTTATTTAGGGCATGAAAATCAGGTCACATGCGCCAAGAACCTTATTTCTTTAAAAGCATCACTACTAGGGAAGAATATGGGCTGGTACTCGGGGGAATTACCCCCGCCTCTAGTAATTCCTGTACCATCTTTTCTATTTCATTTTTTTGAGAAAATGAATATCTGTAGGGGCATAAATTGGGGGGTTGACTATCTGGGAGGAGAGGAATGCTATGATCATGCTCACCTCTAGAGGGAGGTAAGTCAGTGGGAACCTCAAAGACTTTGGGGTACTTGTCCAAAATGAGTTGCAAGCTAGGAGGCACTACCTACGAGGCATGTTCAGTGACCTGGATGGAATTAGATTGAGCAATCACACCATGGTTGCCTTTCTTCAACAATTTTTCCATCCAGTGAGAGATGATGATTTCAAGGGAGCCCGCTTGGAGACCTTGAAGGGTATAGGTGTGAGCCTCTTGGTGGAATCTCATATACAATTCTTGATAATCCATTGTGATCGGTCCCAAAGTGTGAAGCCATTCCACACCCAACACAATATCACAACCACCCATGGAAATAGAGAACATGTGGGTTTTCTGATGATAATCACCCATTTGGAGTTTGACATTTTCACAACAACCCCCACACTTCATAGTACCCCCATTACCAATGAGAATTTGAAAATTAGAAACAGGGTGAACAAAGCAATGGAGCTCATTTGCAAGCCTGTTATGAATAAAATTGTGGGTGCTACCACTATCAATCAATACCATAGCCGACTTATGTTTGATGTATCCCTTGATCTTCAATGTCTACGACGATGAAACACCTGAGAGTGAATGAAGTGATAAGACTGGTTCTGCTAAGTCCACAGGGCTTACAAACAGATCTTCCGCATGATCATTTGGTTGGACCATCTCTGGGTATGGAGCTTCATCTGATGGGATGTCTTCATAGGGAGAGGAAATGGTTGCATCAATCTGGAAGAACTTTTTTTCTCAACATTTATGCCCTGGTGCATACTTTTCATCACAATAGTAGCAAAGTTCTTTCTTGCGACATTTCACCATTTCGACAAGAGAGACCTTTTGGACCTTCAAGGTTTGTGCCAGAGCAGGGGTAGCCCCTGGGCAAGGACGGGTGATAAGAGGATCCTTCAGGGGTGGCGCCTGAAGGATGGTCTCTATGTCCCGTGCTAATTGGCATACCTGCAACTAGGTAATAGGATGATGCATGCTCACATGAGCCCGAATGACTTCCTTTAAACCATTGATAAAACATTCAAGGTAAATTCATCAGATAAGCCCTCAGTTCTTATAGCCAATTGTTCAAACGTTGTGATGAAGTCAGATATCGAACCATTTTAGCGCAACTTCGTGAACTTGCCCAAGAAATGAGATTCTCGATCAAAACGGGCACAAACTGATTTGGTGAACATGCTCCAAGTGGGGTGGCCAGGATAACATTTATTATGCCACTGCCACCACTACCATTGTTTCTGATCCAGGTACAAAACCCATACATGGAGTTTGGTCTCATCATCCCAAATTTTCTGAAGGGAGAAGTATTGTTCCATTTGAGAAACCCACCCTACTGGGTTAGAGCCATCAAATTTATGCATGTCAACTTTGGGCTCCTTATTCCAAGAGTGTGGAGAACCCCTAGTGAAGTGAGATGAATGAATATGCTCAGAATAGGACTATTGAGGGTCCTCTGCATTGGGCTCAACATTCTTTCCTTTTGTGAATTGTTGTAGGGCCTTCAAGATGGACTTTTCAACTAATGGATCAACGAAAGAGTGGAGTTTGGTGCAGATGTTATCATTGAGGGAGTTCATTTTCATTTCTAAGTTAGACAACCTAATATCCCAGTCTTCTTAGGTCTGAGCTCACGTGGTGGGAATGTTAGAGGCTTAGGTAATGGATGAGGTGTAGGGGCAGAAATTGGGTCCACAAAAAGTGAGATGTACCTGGGGAATCAGGACTGTTATCCCCCACTTTTAGGGATAACTAGGAGATCATGTCTTGAGGCCCACAGGTCCTAGACATGGAGTATCGAGAGAAGGATTGACTTTAGCATGGCCCTGGAGGGCCCACCTTTTCTTTATTCCAACATCTTTATCTTGTCAGCAACATCAACATCTACCACCATCGGCTTGGTCCCATGTCAGAGATGGTTCTTGCTCCATGAGGTAATTAGTCCAGGTATCATGGCATGTTTCACTTTTATCATAAAGAACCTTGAATATATGCATATGATTCCTTTTATTTCTAACGACTGCTTGGATCTTACACTTGCCCACTTGACCATGTCTGGGGGGATCGACAAGATGCCCTAGTAAGCCTGTGTTTGTAGGTTTTGGTTTTCTACTGGGGGGATTTCTGAAAAGCCATGGTTCGCTCCCATCAAAACACCATAGTTTCATCTTGATTCCTCTTCACCTATCCCATTCCACTTGTCCGGGCACTAGGGTGGCCTATTTCCAGGATTGCACCTTATCTCGTGGGAAGAAGGGGCTAAAGGCCCAGAAGGTAAAAGCAAGCTGGTAAAAGATAAAATCCTAAGAATAAAACCTCGAGATGCTTTGCCTAGGGATCCCCGAGAAAGCAATGAAAGTCTTCTCAACAAGAAACAAGAGGGACCCGGGAAAGTAATAAAACAAGACCTAACCAAAGGATAGGGGGTCTCATCACGAGCTAGCCTATTAGGTCCATGGGTACCTAGCAGTATGACATTGCCACCAGCTAGTTACCATGCTAGGGTAGTGACTCTTGGTTGCATGGCCAAGGGAAAGGGGGTCTCATCACGAGCCAATCTTCTCATTTCTATGAAAGTACTTATGGGTAACATTGTCACCACTAGTCACCATGCAAGGGAAGTGTCCCCTAATTATCTCTTGAACAAAAAAAAGGAAAAAGCAATAAAAGATAAAAGAATAAAAAAGAATAAGAATAAAAGGCAAGAATGGGATTGGAAAAATTTGCATCCAGGATGGGTACAACTCGCCTTCTACAAAGACACCCACATGTAACATTTCTTGCATCCTTGGCCCTCATTGCACCCAGATGCTTGGACATCCACTAACCACGTCACCCACTTACATGGCTTGGATGAGGTCTCTTTCAGGAACTTTCCTGTTCCAGTGGACACTAGCCCAATAGGGCACCTTGTCCTTTTCTCTAAACTTGTATTGCAGGCTTGTGTAACGTCTTTGAGTTGTCAACTAATGTATTAGGGATTTTGTGCACATGTTTAAAAATATTGATGGTGAGATGTGATTGACATTGTTATGATCCCTGTGACTGATGAGCCCATGGAGGGTGTAGCTATTGATGTGAAGGACCATGCCCGACAGACAGGTACCATTTTGGACCGGTACAAATGGGGAGATGATTAGTTCGGACCTTCATGGGGCTGAAGAAGCCACTAGGTGGATATTGAGACCCCATCAAGGGTCAGAGACAGAACAAATATGGATCGGGGGCTTTGCACTAGAGAAGATGAGGATGTTCCACCAAAGGCACTTAAGCTGAGCTTGACCTAGGGGGATTGACCCTTTTTCAATAGAATGTTGGCCTTGGAAGGCCTAGGATGTCACCCATCATGACCATGACATCATCCATCTTTATGGATGTCTTGGGAGGTAGACTGGGTAGTATTGGCACGTAAGGCAGGTTGGAGAAGCCCAAGGAGGGCTAACGTTTTTCTCCAGGATGCTTCATTTTCCCTAGAAGGGGATGACGTCTCCCTTGGAGAAGCTTCATGTCCCTTTTCAGCTTGATTAGGTTCTAATTTTGAGTATTTAATGTCAATACATTATGATTTAGTATTTTGGCCTTGTTGGCCTTTTACATGACCTAAAATGTAAATTTAGGTTATGATACTATATAAATGAAGGATTTTCGCCTTCATTTTTTCATCATCTCTCACTCACTCAATAGTGAGGTCTGAAATTTGCATTAGACTTGGGTTATTTGGCTGATTTAGTGAGGCGCAATTGTTGAAGGAATATTTTCATGGCATGTTTTGGCATTTCTCTTGATGGAAGGTGTTACAACTAGGGTTTGCTATGCTTTTTCTTGGTGATATGTAAGTATTTTTCTGCAAAACGTCTTGATTGAATGGTTGCATTATTTATTTATTGCATATATTTATAATTTTGTTGAACAAAACCCTAGGTGACAAGCACACAAGTAGGTCCTTGTCTCATGTCCCCATTAAGAGAATTTTTCAGCCATTGTTGAAGAAAGACAGCCTAGCCGTAGCTACACTCTCATTCCTTCTTCATTTCTGGCTAGTCGTACCATTTATAAGATGAGAAGAAGGATATGCCTTAAAGCCTAGGTTTTCTACACTTTGGGCCAATTTTTCTAGGGTTTGTTGGAGGAGCATTGTTGTAGCAACAATTTTCTTCATCAAACCTTATTGTCTTGGTTTTATGCTTCATCTTTAGCTATCCATGATTTCCATTAAGTTAAGGAAGGAGGAGAGAGCATTGAGGCCTAGTTCTCCTACATCAAGGTGAGCCTCTCTCCCCTAGGGTTTTGACTTTAAGGCATTGCTTTAGCAACACCTCAAAGCTTCTCCCTCTAGTCCTTAGCCGTTTTACCTTTGCATCCTTTAGCTCTTGCTTCCTTCACTCTTTGACTCCATTAACCCTAAGGAACTGATCTAAAAGACACCTTGCTTTGAAGTGAACCCGATCACAACAACTTTTAAAATCTTGAATCAAACCCTAACTACTAACCCTAGATTAGGAACTAACTTAACTAACCTATTGTTGTCGTCATCCTTAGCTATTATATCATTGGTGCAACTAAACATTTTTCTTTATAAGAAATTGAAGGATGATTAAAGGCATTGATTGATGGAAGTGTTGATTTATTGCATTGAATGCCATAATGTTTCAGCATTTATTGAAGAAGTGAAAAAATTTTCATTGCTATTTATAAACATTGACTTCATCAATATTTATTATCAAATTTCTTATAAGTGTATCAGATAGTCATTTATGTACATAAATTACTAACCCATTGATCAAAGCTTGCACATATCAGTTTATTGTTGCTTTGTCTCGGGCAAGTGTATCTCTTTGGGGGTTTTACTTTATTATTGGTTGTATAGTCGGAATATCTGCTCGGTGGTGACTTGTGAGGGGGGAAAAACTACTTTATCTCATAATCCTTTGCCTTCTCAAAACCCCGGGTCACTGGGGACGTCTCCTCTGGGCCTTACCACCTTAAAGAGAAAGAACCATCCCATTGTGGTGACATTGGGTGGGACTGGTTCCTGTTACGCCAGTTTGACTCTCCAACCTTTAGCTTTTTTCCTTGCCACAAACTGTGCGATAACATTTTGGCGCCGTTGTTGGGGAACACTGAGTCAATTCTCCTCAAGACGACACTTTTCGGTAAGCCTTGCCTCTAGAGTTTCCATCTTACAAGCTTACCTAGTGACTCCACTAGGGTGTTTTCCCTTTTTCTTTGATAGTTTCAAGTAAACTATCTGGCGACTCCACAAGCCACAAAGAGGTTCAATAATCCTCCTCTATCTTTCATAAGGAAGACTCCCAAGAACTATCCTGTTGTAAAATTACTTTTCAGAAAAGGTCTTCCTTTGAAAACCATGTCTAGTTCTCAGACCACTACAATGAACCCAGCCAACAATCAAAGACAATGATCATCTACTCTTTTCAAACCACTAGACATGTCAGCCATACCAAGCTATCCTAGGAAAATTCCACCCAAGTATGAAAAGTGGTTGCCTAAATTTACCGGTACTGATGCAATCAGTTTCAAAGATCACATGAGCAACTTTTGAGTGTTTTTTCAGCTTCATCCCGTTAGTGATGATGGTGAAGAATTAGTCATGAAGCTGTTCTCCACTACCCTCTTTGATGCTTCAAGGAGTTGGTACTTGAGCCTTCCTGATGGTGGCATTAAAACCATGGAAAAACTAGAAGAAGATTTCCTCAAAAGATGGAGTATGAAAGAAGATCCTAACATGCTTCTTACCCGACGGAAACATGAGAATGAATCTATCCGGGAGTTCCACACTAGGTTTGAGACTTTGCTGCAAAATATCCCTGCGAGCCATCATCTGAATGGTGATTACCTTGTCCATATCTACATCAAATATTTTAATGGCCAATTAAGGTATCTTCTCAGGGACAAAAACCCCCAATCCATCCAAGAATCCCAAGAGCTCGCTACTAAAATTAAGGGAAAACTCCTTTCATCTAAAATTGATCCTTTCACAAATCCAAGGGGGGAAATGGACATCAAGCCAAAGTTAGTGTACAATGTCGAACCTACCTCAGACCTTTGTGCCAGTATAGAAAATTTACAAGCTTCCATTGATGGTATCATAAAAAATCAAGAGAAAATGATGAGTAGGATCGTCAACTTGGAAAGATCCCAGATCCAAGCACCCAGGATCCCGTACAAAGGGAAATTTCAAAAGGGGAACCAATTTTATAAACCAAAGAATGAGAAAGAATTTCCAAACACCTTATCCCCTATAAACGTTGTCGATGAAAACCCTTGGTGCTTAGAATGAAGTGAAGCACATTGGGAGCATTAATTTCCTTACAATAATGATGGCCATCAAGAAATGAACAATATAGGCCATGTCATGGAAGGCCCTGAGATAAATATCACCTCTAAAGAACATCAAGAGGCCATGAAAGAAGCAGCCAGGTCAGCCAGAATGGTATTAATAAACAACCTAGACCAGGAATCAAGAGAAAATCTAAAGAAACAAGAGTTCCAGGTGTATAGGAGAAAAATGATGAACCAACCTGCCACTGACCAAGTAAAACCCCCACTGTATGCACTTCTTCCCAAGACATCCAAGAATGAAGGGGCTAACTTGAACTTTGACTTTGAGGGGGCACTATCCAAGTTGCATGTAACTATTCCCCTAAAGGAAGTCATTAAGGTCCCATCTATCAAAAAACATTTTGACAATTTCTTTCAAGAATCAGATGGACCCATGGACCCTCCTATCATGTTGCAATCCAATCACTTCAGGGTCCAATACGACGAAAATCCTCCCTTTTTCATGACTTTAATAATGAACAACAAGAGCCTCAACAACTACATTCTGGATATAGGGGTAGGTGCTAACATGATGTCCCTTAAAGTCATGGAACAATTAGGGTTGAAGATCACATGACCTTACAGGAATGTGTGTGTCTTCAAATCTAAATCCATACCCACACATGGGGTAGTTGAAAATGTGGAAGTTTTCCTTAAGGAGTACCCGAAGAAAGTAATCCACATCGACATTGTGATAGTTGACATCCCAGATGTGTGGGGAATGTTGTTGTCTAGGAAATTTGCATCAATGTTGGGTGGCACCCTCGAGATGTACCTCACATTTGTGGAATTACCTTTAAAATATGGAATAATAGGTCGTCTCCTAAATGTGCCAGTAACCGAAAACCATGTGCTAGAAATTGATCACCCTGTCATAGATTACAAGCCACATGATGAGATCATACAAACCCTTCATGAGTACTCCCCAGAAGATATGCCTTTTGTGACAGAAGAGGAATTTGATCAGAATAAATGGCCCAAGAAAGAGGAATACCAACAAATCCTAGACGAATTCAAAGACAAAGAAACTGGGACTGTGAATCTACTAAAAACACCAAAAGATGATGTACGGATTCATCTGTCCCAACAGGAAGTGTTTACAGCATAAGCCCACCCTCCTGCCTTTGCACAATACACTAGGGTTGTCGAAGGGACAACCAAGTACAATATTAGTAAGTACATGGAAGGATACGTAGTGTGGATGTGGGATACCCAAAAGGGAGAGCCAACTAATGTCAAAGGAAGGACTCAGTCATGGCTCAGACCTTTCAAAGTTGGAAGAGAAACAATAGATAACTCCTACTATTTCTCCACTTTGGAAGGAAGAAGGTGCCCATTACCGATCAACAGGCACCTCCTCAAACGGTGACAAACCCCACCAAGGTGGGGCAACCTGACTTCACAGGTAAGTGCAGGTAAGTAGGCATTTTGTATTCGTGTTTTATACCATTTGCATTGCATGTTAGTTTACTTTCACATTTACATTATTGATTGTTTTATTTCAGTCTATATATTTATATATGTTGGGGTGGCATTACCACCCCAATTTTGTTACTGATGATTCTATTGAGATCGAGCAGGTCAACAGGTTATGCCAGATATGCTAAGATTCTCATGTGCTCTACGGTGAGCACATGTCCCCGAGTTGGAGCCAGATGTTATCACACACTTTTAGGGATAACTAGGAGATCATGTCTCGAGGCCCATAGGTCCTAGACATGGAGTACCGAGAGCAGGATTGACTTTAGCATGGCCCTGGAGGGCCCACCTCTTCTTTCTTACAACATCTTTATCTTGTCAGTAGCAGCAACATCCAGCACCATCAGCTTGGTCCTGTGTTAGAGATGGTTATTGCTCCATGAGGTAATTAGTCCAGGTATCATGGTATGTGTCACTTTGATCATAAAAAAAATTTGAATATATGCATCTGATTCCTTTTATTTCTAACAACTTCTTGGATCTTACACTTGCCCACTTGACCATGTCTTGGGGGATTGACAGGATGCCCTAGTAAGCCTATGTATGTAGGTTTTGGTTTTCCACTAGAGGGATTTCTGAAAATCCAGCGTCCGCTCCCATCACAGCACCACTGTTTCATCTTGTTTCCCGCTCACCTATCCCATTCCAATTTTCTGGGCACTGGGTTAACCTATTTTCAGGATTGCACCTTATCTCGTGGGAAGAAGGGGCTAAAGGCCCAGAAGGTAAAAGCAAGCTGGTAAAAGATAAAATCCTAAGAATAAAACCTCGAGATGCTTCGCCCAGGGATCCCCAAGAAAGCAATGAAAGGCTTCTCAGCAAGAAATAACAGGGACCTAGAAAAGTAATAAAACAAGACCTAACTAGAGGATAGGGGGTCTCATTACGAGCCAGCCTATTAGTTCCATGGATACCTAGCAGTATGACTGATCCGAAATCGGATTCAGAAGCCTGTCAGGGCTTGAAAAATGCTCAAAAATGAAAGTGCTTGGAATCCGACGAAATCAACACCATTGTGTCTGTCTCGTCTTCCTGATTTCGGTGGTATATTTACTTTGTCAAATGGAATCCGTATGTAGAAGATATCGCATTCTGTCCGAAAAGTCAAACAGGCAAAAAAAATTTGCTGACTGTGCAGTCCGTACAGTCCGTATAGGACACGTGGCAAGTCCGTACAGGACACGTGGCAGGTCTATACAGGACACGTGGAGGCTCCAGGTGATGACATGTGTCAGGTCAATTTGGAATTTTTGGCGTACGATTGGACCAATCCTGAAGTGACACGTGTCACCACTAGAAGGGTGACATGTGGCATGGGTGACGTCAGCAGGATGACATGGCATGATGACTGGACCATACGACGAGATGACGTGGTGGGTGATGAAGCAGTATGGGGGTTGACAAGTGGCCGGCACGTGGACCAATGTGTGACTGACACTTGGTAGTTTTTTGGTCAAATGATTGGGTGCCACGTGGCCCAATCATGGGCTGCCATGTGGCACCCCGGTATTGTCTATTTGGTTTTGGTTTCAAAAATTTATTGTGGTCGACTGGATTCGAACCGGTGACCTCTTCCACCGACCAAGGGTTTTAACAAAGTCCGCTGACCAATATTCCGCCGTTTATTTCTTAACTCATATGTGGATATGTTTATATTTAAGTTGATATAAGTTTGAAATTGGCAGTAGGTCGGGCCGGGGCTTAGCCCCGGCCCGTGGACATTTGCATTGTAATATGACCGCGCTATGTGCATTGTGGCCCGACGGTTATGTGCGCGCCATGGTTTTTGTGTTAACATATGACCATATGTATGTGCACGTGTTTTGTTTAACGGTTTGAACGGTTAAGTGAATAGCCCGTGGGTCCTATGATAGCGCCAATGTAACCGAGAGCTAGCGCTTGCAGAGGGGGCTAGCGCTTAGCCCATAGGGCTAGCGCTAGGCCATATTGTGTCATGTGACCATCTGAAAGGTGCGCGCGCCAGAGCAAAGGGGGTTTAAGCCCGTTTTTAACCAATTTATAGTTAAAAGTGGGTTTTTTAACCACTTTTGGGTTTTTTTAAATGTAATTAATCCATTTTTAATGTAATTGGGAGTTATTGGGTGGTTTTTGAGCCTAACTTCTTGGAGGAAGTTGGAGATGGACAACTACTTTCCCAACTATTTAACCAAGGCCATTTTGAGGCCAAGGGGACAGCTTTTGAGAGCATTCAGAGTAGAGATGCTAAGGAGAAGCCAAGTCAAAGCCAGTTTGAGGCAGAGCAGCCGTTGAGGAGGAGATGTTGTCGGACCATTTCTAAGAGCTCCGGACGTCCGTTTCGCATGCCATTTTTTGTGCATGGTTCTAGAGATCTGGACGAACATGACCAAATCAGTCTTGTAGCCATTCGAAATTTCAATGATGTACTATTGATCTTTCGAACAGAAATAAAGAAGCCTCCCCCATAGAGAAAAGGCCTGGAGACGTAGGCAAAGTTGTGCCGAACTCCGTTATCAACCTGCGTATTATGGTTTACTGTCTTTCATTGCATTTCAGATCTGCATATATGTATATGGCTGTATAATTCCTTTTCTTTTCTCGTTCTTTCTCTAATTTTCTCAATGGTTAATTAATGCATGCAAATAAAAACTCAACCATAAGTCATTCGAAAAATCCTGACGGATCAAGTGGTATCAGAGCTAGTTGATGTTTGGATTTGAGTTTTGCATGTTAACCAGGGAAAAGCTACAGCGTGGTGAAGGCGAGCTTGTTGCAGAGAATCTATTAATTGGATTGAGAAAAAGAGCTTCTCACAGCGAGAATATGGCATCGGAAGAAGGGATTTCTCAAGATGAGAAAGAATTACAGAAAACATTCTTTGCCATGTCGGAGATGGTGCAAGTTTTGTACGAAGATTACTTGGAAAAGAAGCGACCAGTTTTGGGTAATTCTTCAAAAGGAAAAAGTGAAGAGGAAGAGGACCATCCTCAGATTCCTCCTTCACCTCCATCAACACCTCATTCTTCTCCTTCTTCTTCAAGTTCAAGTTCTAAATCTAGTGAAAAGAAAAATGTGCATAAAAATAAACATGAAATGCCATTGTTAAAACTTGATGTAAAATTTGAGTTGCCCATATATGATGGTGAAGTAAATGCAAAAAAACTTGATAACTGGATCAGGCAGATGGAGGTATACTGCAGTGTGCAATAGATCAAGGAGGAGACCACACAAATCCAGTTGGCATCTTTGAGACTTGCAGGTACAACTCTTATCTGGTGGCAAAGCAAGCTGCAAAAAGGAACACAAAATGTGGGTAATGTATTTCCATCATGGAAGGATTTCATTTATGCACTTAGAAAACAATTCTATCCTTTGGGTTATAAAGAAAAAGAAATCATGGAATGGCAATCTTTAAAACTAAGAAAAGGACAAACAGTGCAGGAATACACCGATGGATTTAGAAAAATGGCATTAATGTTAGACATTCCTTTGCAAACACAAGAAACCCTTATGAAGTATATAGGAGGTTTG
>ML808786.1:34055-47642 GCA_009831015.1 Picea engelmannii
TGGAAACCCAAACCGGGAAAACCAGCATATATTATATTCATACATTGTTTTACACTGTTTACAATACAATATACATATAGGAGCCAGCGGCATCCAAAACCCTAACCCAATGACCTGGATTAGTCCAAAACCCTAATTCCTTATCCAGAAATAGAAAACCATCGACAAAAAATCATGTGCCGAAAAACCACCTAATATCATGTGGTCCCGGAAATATGTCATCCCAAAAATATGTCGGTCTGAAAAAAAAAATTCGGGGGTGATGCCCTCGAACCCCTGCGCGGGGGGCTCCACCCCCCTCTAACCCCCCTACGCGCTTGGCACAGGCGCTCATCCACTACTACTCATGCAAAGAATATAACACATACCCAACAGTATGGAGGGCCTGGCGAGCGGTCTGCTCGAGAGGGTCCTGTGTACCCATTTTTCCGGAGAAGCCATGCCAAAGTCCTCGACTAGACAGAGAAGTATACGCATGCTAAGCCCGGTACTTAATGGCTCAGCTACCCTCCCCCTACATGAGTCATGCATAGTTAAGGTGGCGTCTGACAGGGATTATCCGTCCGAATTCGGCTGAAGGGACACCACGCTTTAGATGGATGAACATGCCTCTTTTAGGTGAATTTTCCTGAGTATATAGACTCAGTCTTTGTATTTTGTGAGGTATCGATAGTTGAGAAAATTTCCCGATTGTAAAGTTTTGATAAAGCGCTGGTCGCTCTGGTTAATGTATAAGGCAATTGAGACTTCTTACTTTATGGATGTCAGCCTCTTTTCCATCTCTTTTATTCTGTGTTAGAACAGCTTGGAATTGGAGGATCCAGTCGAGTTGTAGTTGTTATAGGATGATGTAGGTTGGATCACTGTAACAATTACATTGTTTCTAATCGATTCCTGTTATTTTCGTAGTGCTGAACGACTTAAAATTGGAGGATCCAGTTGAGTCACTCTTCAGCTCCTTGAAGCTCCGGACCAAGAGGATCTTGGCTTCTGAGTTTTTCATCCTCAATCTTCGGAAGGCTTGTCGCCTGAGGAAGTCTTGCTCGCCCTTCTCACAAGTCTTCCCCCTATCACCCTTTAATCCATTTACTGACAGAAGTTGGATCAAGACCTCCCTTGCTGCATACATACCAGGCCTGGTCTCCTGAGTCAAAGTTTTATCTTCTTGAGTCTTTACCCATTTGATCACCCCATTTATTAAACCGTGACATAAAAATTGATGGGCGTCGGGCTCTGCTCCTGCAAGCAATCCAGGAGTGAATTCTGACGCTAACATTTCTGGCGTCGTTGCCGGGGATGAAGTTGAAAATTTTCCCCGGGATTGAACAACATTGAACCTCTGATTCCGAAGGTGCATCGGGTATCAGAGCCTTTGAAGATTGCTACTGTGCACCTGGAGACTCCATTGTGACGACTCTGATGGGGAGAACCTGCTCTATTAATTGTGGCTTTCAGAGGTAGACACACGCGGTCTCATCCACAACTGCCTCTAGCTACACCTGAAACTGATCTGGAGGTGGTTCTCAGAAAAGGAAAGAACTCTAAAGAAGAAGCTTCCATCGCCGAACCAGGTAATCGACCATATCCTTCTGTAGGAACTCCATTTTCTCCCCCTCAGTTTCTCAATAGGCCTCCTTCAGAGGTTTCCCGTTTCCTGAACTTCGGGAGTGTTCCTGCTGAGTTTTCCCCTCCTGGTCTGGGATTGGAGGGAGAAACCCTTGTCATTCCCCTCTCCTCCGAAGCTGTATCCTGGCGTAGATCCAGGACCGCAGAAGATTTCCCCACGCCTAGTTTTACCACTCCCACGCAAAGAGGAGCACCTGCTGAATTGAGCTCGTTAGCCTTCTCCTTAAATCCCCTCTTGTTTCCCACCCCACTTCGAGACTCATTCCCAGTAGCCCCTTTTGCGAACTCCTTCTCCTACAAGTTCTCCTCCACCTAATATTCCTATGGATGGTGCTAATCCCCCCCTGAATAGGATGGACGCCATAGTCACTGCCAGATATGCTCCACTATTTCTGCCTCATCCTATGAATCCTCTCCCTGCTGGAGATTACTTGAAATACATGCCCAAGTTCACCGGAGAAGGGGATGTAACTGCGGAAGAGCACCTGGCTGCTTTCTATAGTTACATAGACAACCTCAACATTGAAAATGAAGATGTCTGGATGAGAGTCTTTGTCCAGAGCCTGGATGGCGAGGTGAGGAAATGGTTCAGAGGATTGGCCCCTGGATCTATTGTTGGGATCGAAGCCCTGGATAGTGCTTTCCTGAGGCAGTGGGGTGATAGGAAATATTTCATGTACTACATGATAGAGTTCGGGTCTCTGAAGAAGATGGAAGGACAGTCTGTCTCTAACTTCTCCAAAATATTTAATAAGATGTATAATAAAATTCTTGCCGAAATAAAACCCTCAGAAGCCTCGGCCAAAATTTCTTATGCTAGTGCATTTGGCCCCGATTTTTGTCTTTTGTTGAGAGAAAGAAGAGCCACCTCCTTAGCTCAAATGCAATATGCGGCCATAGAGGTGGAATCCAATGTGTTAGCAGCTGATAGACTAAGGAAAAGGCCGACGCAGACAGAAGATTCTATGGGCCACAACTCACCTATGATCCAGAAGATTCTATGGGCTCTCGAACCTCCTCTTAAAATCAGAAAGCAACCCACCATTTCCCCTAAATTTCCTCCCTCCATCACCCCCGTCTGGAAAATGTTCTTTGATGGAGCCTCTTCCAGGGAAGGTGCTGGAGCTGGGGTGGTTTTTGTGTCACCTGCTCAGGAAACCATATCTCTATCATACAAGCTGGAATTTGAAGCTACCAACAATGTGGCAGAGTATGAAGCTCTCGTCCTGGGGTTGAGAGCCACAAGGGAAATGGGAATTCAGGAGGTAGCAGTGTTCGGTGATGCAGAGTTGGTGGTCCAACAAATCATAAGCGCTTACCAAGCTAAGCATCCTCGACTCAGGAGTTACAGAAATGAGGTATGGGACCTAATTGACAGTTTCTTCTCAACATTTAACATTTCTTTCATCCGAAGAGAGGAGAACACAATGGAAGATTCCTTGGCTACATCAGCAAGTAATTTCAAAGTACCCTTGCCACCCAAATTCAGATATGATGTGGAAGTAAAATATAGGCCCTCCATACCTGACAACGTCAAACATTGGAATGTTTTCGAGGATGATCTCGAGGTCAAGAAATTCTTGGAGACTGTCGAAAAATTTTCAGAGATGCATATCGACCAAGACTCTGTCTCTGAAGAAGAGCTTGATGGGGGTAATTTTCTGAATAAGATTGCAGAGCGTAACATTGTGCAACTTCCCAGCAATCATATTCCAAGAGGACTGGTTCCTCTGGAAAGGCTTTTTGATAGAAACGATGTGTCATTAAAAGGGGAGACCACAAAGGATGACACTGATACTATTCAGTGCAACATTGGGACCGAGAGTGAGCCCAAGTTTGTCAAATTGTCAAGAATCCTGACAGAGGACCAGAAGTCCGAATACATTGGACTTTTGAGAGAATTTGCTGACGTGTTTGCCTGGACCTACAAATACCTCAAAACATATGACACTTCTGTCATCGAGCATAAAATCCCATTAAAAGAGGAGGCAAAACCATTTAGGTAGAAGCTGAGACAGATCAATCCTATGTTGTTTCCTATCATGGAGAGGGAAGTGAAGAAGCTGCTTCAAGCTCAGATCATTGTACCGTTGAGGTATTCAGAGTGGGTGGCCAACTTGGTGCTAGTAAGGAAAAAGAGTGGAGAGATTCGGCTCTGTGTAGACTTCATAAACCTGAACAGGAGCTCACGAAAGGATAAATACCCCTTACCAAAGATGGAACATATAGTGTAGAGGGTAACAAGAGCTTCCAGGATGAGCTTGATTGATGGTTTCTCTGGCTACAATTAGGTCTCTGTCCTGCCTGAGGACAGGGAAAAGACGACATTTACCACTCCATGGGGCACATTCATGTACACCAAGATGCCGTTTGGATTAATGAATGCAGGGGCCATGTTTCAGCGTGCCATGGACATAACTTTCGTCGGTGAAAAGGATAAATTTGTGGTCGTCTATCTGGATGACATCACAGTGTTTTCAAAGTCGGATAAAGAACACTGTCGTCATCTCAGGAAAGTTTTCCTGAAATGCAGGAGTTTTGTCAGAAGGAAAATTACTAGGCCACATAATATCAGCGGAAGGAGTCAGGATTGACCCTAGCAGAGTTGAGGAAATACAAGCCTTATCAATCCCGAGGTCCAAGAAGGAGGTTCAATCCTTCCTTGGCAAGATTAATTTCCTAAGGAGGTTTGTGCCTAACTTTGTCGAGGAGGTAAAACTTATAACAGCCATGCTAAGGAAAGGAAATGAAGTGAGGTGGACTTCTGAATCACGAAATTCCTTTGAGAAAATAAAGAAGGCCCTGTCTGGAGCCCCCGTTCTTATCAATCCCGATTACTCAAAGGACTTCCTTATTTTCTCCTTTACTTCACCTGACACAGTAGCCCCTATTTTATTACAAATAAACAAGGAAGGGCTAGAGCAGCCTATTGCCTATTTCAGCCGAGCATTAAGGGATGCCAAAGCCAGGTATGACACTATGGAGAAGCAGGCCTATGCCCTGGTAAAGGCTCTCAAGGCATTCATAATCTATGTCCTGCAGTCAAAAATCATCACTTACGTCCCCTCGGCTACTGTTAAAGACATTCTTATCCAGCCTGACATAGACGGGAGAAGGAGTAAGTGGATAGCCAAGATTGTGGAGTTTGACCTGGAAATAAAGCCTACCAAATTGATCAAAGGTCAAGGCCTAGCCAAGCTATTGGCTGAAGCCAATTGCCAAGCTTTGGGGATGAGTTTCATCAATGAATGCTCAGGAATCCAGCAGGGTCGGCTGTCTGAAAGAGACCTTCAAAGGGAGCCCCCATTGGTCCGGTGTCCTTGGTATAAGGATGTCATATACTTCCTGCAGGAGTGGCGGTCTCTAGATGGCCTGCCGAGAAACAAAGCAAGATCTATGAAGCTCAAGGCAGTAAGATATTTCCTTATTGATCAAATCTTATACTGGAAAGACCCGCTGGGGTACTGTTAAAATGCATGGATCCACAAGAGGCCGACGGGATCATGTTTGAATTTCACAACGACCTGTGTGGAGGGCACCACTTCTGGAAGGCCACAACTCACAAAATCCTCAGGGTTGGATATTACTGGCCCACCTTGTTCGTCGATGTCCATAGAAGAGTTAGAGCCTATGTTACATGCCAGAGATTTTTAGGAAAGCAACAGCTCAAGTCTCTGCCTTTACAGCCTGTGGTTGTTTCGGCACCCTTCCAACAATGGGGCCTAGATTTTATTGGAGAAATCCACCTTGCTTCCAGTGGACAACACAGGTGGATCCTGACTGTCACAGACTTCTTTACCAAATGGATTGAAGCTATCCCCACCAGGAGTGCTTCCCACAAGGTAATTATTGGATTCCTGGAAGACCTCATCACAAGATTCAGTTGCCCAAGAAAGATCGTTACAGATAATGCAACCTCATTCAAGGCTGAACCGCTGGTTAAGTTCTGTCAGCAATTCAGAATCAAGCTGATTCACTCCACTCCGTACTATCCCCGGGGAAATGGTTTAGTAGAATCCTCCAATAAAAGTCTCATAAGGATCATCAAAATATTATTGGAGGACAACAAAAAGACTTGGAATTCAAAGCTGAAATTCGCTCTATGGGCTGATCGGGTGACTACAAAGAGATCTATAGGCATCTCCCCTTTCCAGTTAGTATACGGAGCAGAAGTTGTCTTCCCTTCTCAGCTGGCCATTCCCGTAGCGAAATTCTTCCAGGATTATCAAGAAGAGCCTAATGACATGGTCAGAAGGATTCACCAATTGGTAGAAGTCCAGCAAGTCAGAGAGAAGGTGATGATCAGAGTTCAGGACCACCAGCAAAGGATCAAGCAGGTTTTTGATAAGAAAGCCAAGAAGGATCAGTTCCAGGTAGGAGACCTGGTACTAAAATGGGATGCTCCTAAACAAGACAAGGGAAAGCACGACAAATTTGAAGCCCTGTGGATAGGGCCCTTCAAAATCTCAGAGGTTTTCTCGAATAATACATATTGGCTACAGGATTTGGAGGGTGAAGAAGTTTTCAGCAACCCAGTAAATGGGCATTTTCTTAAAAAGTGTTTTGTCTAAGCCTTCCGTGACTCCTGTGTTTTGTAAATATTGTCTTTTCTGTTCTTCATTTTTACTTTTATTGTTTCGACTTAGTAAATGACTCCATAGCCCAACAACAAGGCACTAGAACTGCAAAATGAGTCCTTAGAGCATCACAAGGATGACTCTATCCCCCATGGAGCCTAGTGTTTGTAACATTTTTCGTCCGAGGCACAAGAGTATTCAAGATTGCAAATGGCGCAAGGAGCGTTGGGCGCAACTCATAGAAGAAATCTATTTCGGGCTTAAATCAAGTGAGCGGGCACTTCATTCTTCTAGGGCAAGAATTCATCGACAGAGCAGAACATCGATTGATGGGTAATTGCAGATTAACCGAGTTGCGTCAAGTATAGCGCTAAAAGTTTTGAGGAAGTCAACGGTCGGAATCCTTCGGGAGGCACTCGCGAAGTTACGAGGGTCATTGATCGCAAGCAGTACAAGCGCAGTAGTTATTTCTCGAACTCGGGGTTCGTAAGTTCAAAGGGCAGACTATGTCTTTTAGTTGCGCAAGATTGCGAGTTACGAAAAGTGCCCAGAAGGGGTCAACCTTCGCTGACCATCGCGTCTCGGGACTTCGCGAGGGGAGAATGCCAAAGTTCGATACTCCAGCTCGCGAAGCCGCGAGTTGCGAGAGGCGTTAGTACTTGGGCTCTAGTCGACGGTTACATGTAGAGAGCGCTGACCAGAAAAGGGGCCCGACCCATATCGCCATCTCGGGGATCGAGAGTTTAGAAAAGGGAGCCAAGGGTCTTTGACCCACGAACTCACGAATCGCAAAAGCGGAAAGAAATTTTAAAGTTGGGCCCACTGTATCAAGGGGCAGTCTTAGCCGTCCATTTGAAGCGGACACCTGGCGCATGATTAGGCTCCTTGCCTTTTCGCCCATCGTGGTTTCAAAGCGCAAAGAGTAGCTTCGTCATCTTCCTGATGCGCGAAGTGTCGGGAGTGTCCAAGACCCGGGCCCACAATATTATCGAGTGAGTGTCAGGACCGTCAGATCTCAAAGGGACGCATGGCACCCGATGGAGCCGTCTCGGCATTTCGCTCATCGTGATTTCAAAAAGCAAGGATCAACTCATTCCTATTCGCGAATGTCGTAAGTGCCTTGGGAATAAGCACGTGTTCACAGCCTGTGGTCACTTGGGGAAATAAAGGAGCTATGTAAAGAAGGCCAAAAGTGTCGAGTTCAGTTACAGAAGGGATCATCACGATCTCTAAGCGTCATCGGATCCGATCTCAATATTGTTTCTCGTTCGGAGTAAATGAAGGCAAGGAGAGGTGGTTGAAACCTCTCCTCAGTCATTAAGTGTGAAGTATGGAGGGCCTGGCGAGCGGTCTGCTCGAGAGGGTCCTGTGTACCCATTTTTCCGGAGAATCCATGCCAAAGTCCTTGAATAGACAGAGAAGTCTGCACACGCTAATCCCGGTACTTAATGGCTCAGCTACCCTCCCCCTACAAGAGTCATGCACAGTTAAGGTGGCGTCTGACAGGGATTATCCGCCTGAATTCAGCTGAAGGGACACCATGCTTTGAATGGCTGAACATGCCTCTGTTAGGTGAATTTTCCTGAGTATATAGACTCAGTCTTTATATTTTGTGAGGTATCGATGGTTGAGCAAAGCTCCCGATTGTAAAGTGTTGATAAAGCGTTGGTCGCTCTGGTTACTGTATAAGGCATTTGAGACTTCTTACTTTATGGATGTCAGCCTCTTTTCCATCTCTTGTATACTATGTTAGAACAGCTCGGAATTGGAGGATCCAGTCGAGTTGTAGCTATTATAGGATGATGTAGGTTGGATCACTGTAACAGTTACATTGTTTCTAATCAGTTCCTGTTATTTTCGTAGCGTTGAACGACTTAGAATTGGAGGATCTAGTTGAGTCACTCTTTAGCTCCTTGAAGCTCCAAACCAAGAGGATCTTGGCTTCTGAGTTTTTCATCCTCAAGATTCCAAAGGCTTGTCGCCTGAGGCAATCTTGCTCGCCCTTCTCACTAGTCTTCCCCTTGTCACCCTTTAATCCATTTACTGACAGAAGTTGGATCAAGACCTCCCTTGCTGCATACATACCAGGCCCGGTCTCCTGAGTCAAAGTTTTATCTTCTTGAGTCTTTACCCATTTGATCACCCCATTTATTAAACCGTGACATAAAAACTGATGGGCGTTGGGCTCTACTCCTGCAAGCAATCCAGGAGTGACTTCTGACGCTAACAATACCCTGGAGACATTCATTATTTATCATCCCCCACAAACTCTTAGTTGTAAGTGCCTATCCACACCCATTAATGTTTTTGAGATCCAATCCTCCTTTCTTGTTAGGTTTAACTACTTTCTTTCATATGACCAAAGCAATGCCTTCCTTCTCTTTTCCTTGTCTATAAGAAACCAAAGCATTTTTCCCTAATTTTTCCAACATACTATTTGGGATGTGTGGTAAGAATAGCGAGTGCAAATGCACTGATTTGACCTATCTAGTTTCTTTACTGGCTACAACTGCAATAGGCTAGACTGAACATATTTCTGGAGCATCCAATGACTTAGGAAACCTGCAAAACCAAAGCTTCCCTGTAAAGAAATGGCATGTAGAAATGACATGTTACTATATAGAGAATATGTATTTCCTAGTGGTTAAGAACATGTGTTTCCTCCTAAGAGGTCACAAGTTCAAATCCAAAAAGGTAGGGTATGTATACCTCCTTAGACTTTACAAGTCAAATCAGGCTGAGGAGATCCCTTGTCCCACAAACAAGGAGATCTCATACGCCAATTTATTATCTAACTTAGCTATAACCTTAAAAATAAATTATTATTATTATTATTATAATAAATACTAGACAAGCTTTAATTACTGCTAAAAGATAATAAAATTGTCAAGTAATTACCATCTCTGCATAAAGCTTACTGTTGTTCAGTTTGAACCATTATAAAACCATTCTTCCAAAAACTTCTATAACAATCATTAAAAAACGACGTTTACTCTGCTGAAATCCTTGCATCCAGGCGTTTACTCTGCTGAAATCCTCGCTTTCTTTCGAGTTTTAATTCTACTCTCTTCTCTTCTATGGGGCAGCATACTTGCTGGGATTTTAATAGATGTATGAATTTTGAATAAATATGATATTGGGATTTTCAGCTTAAAAATTCTCTGTCGATGTTTGCGAGGCAATTTGGATGTATCTGTTGGTTGTTACATTATTAGCTGTAGCATACGTTGAGATGTAATGAATTGGCATAGAAACTTTTGCTCTGGATAATTTTTTTGCAAATTAGTTTTTTCAGTTGGAATCTGGTAATATTTTATATGAATTATTATTTTTTTTGTTTTTCAAAATTTATTTTTGAATATAGAAATAGATTCAGCATGTTGAAAAAATTCAGATTACTTATAATTTTTAAAATGAAACACATATTATTAACTATTAAACCCACCACTTATATATAATTTTTTAAATCATAATAAATAAATAAAAATTATTTCATAAAAAATAAATATCTTAAGATTTGTTTACCATTCAATTCAACCTTTTCCTAGCTAAGATTGTTTTCCTCTTTTGGTGCCATCACATTATTTTAATCATAGCTTCCTCCTTTTTAATCATAACTTCCTCCTTGTATTCTCCATAGTAATCATAGCTGAGACTTTTAGTCTCGTCATATTATCTTAGTCAAATTACTTGTAATCTCCATAGTAATCATAGCTGAGACTTTTAGTTTCATCATATTAGGTTTATATTTGGTAATTTTAGTCAAACTTTTTCTAGAATCTTTAGGTTTATATTTGGTAATCTTAGTCAATCTTTTTTAGAATCTTTAGGTTTATATTTGGTAATTTTATTCCAACTTTTTCTTTATATTTGGTAAGAGAAATCAAAACTATTTAGTTAGTTAGTTGTTTGTCACATAATAATTTATAATTTATATTTGTATAAAATTATTTATTTAGTTGATTGTTTGCTACATAGCAATTTATAATTTATATTTGTGCAAATTTAATGATTAAGAACATGTGTTTTATTCTAAAATCATGTTTATAATTTTTTACATTAAAAGTCCAACACAATGAGTACATTTTGAGCCTTGTTTTTTGACATATTTCACAATGTTGAATAGTCATTTAGCTTATTGGATATTTTGCTTTTGTGTTCATTAAAGTTTAGGAATTATCCTTTGGGGAACTTTGATATATTCTTCAAAGTTAAAGTTAATCTCATGAATATGACCAACAAATAAAGGGTTCTATTAAATTGAATTAGTAATATGATAGAAATGGTCTAAACGTTAGCATAAACTCATTGGTGGTGGTTAAAAGACTTTCATCACGAAAAACTAATTGTCGTCAGTCTGACTCTCCAACCTTTATCCTTTTTCCTTGCCACAAACTGTGCGATAACATTTTGGTGCCGTTGTTGGGTAACACTGAGTCAATTCTCCTCAAGACGACACTTTTTGGTAAGCCTTGCCTCTAGAGTTTCCATCTTACAAGCTTACCTGGCGACTCCACTAGGGTGTTTTCCCTTTTTCTTTGATAGTTTCAAGTAAACTATATGGCGACTCCACAAGCCACAAAGAGGTTCAATAATCCTCCTTTATCTTTCATAAGGAAGCCTCCCAAGAACTATCCTATTGTAAAATCACTTTTCGGAAAAGGTCTTCCTTTGAAAACCATGTCTAGTTCTCAAACCACTACAACGAACCCAACCAACAATCAAAGACAATGATCATCTACTCTTTTCAAACCACTAGACATGTCAGCCATACCAGGCTATCCTAGGAAAATGCCACCCAAGTATGAAAAGTGGTTGCCTAAATTTACCGGTACTGATGCAATCAGTGTCAAAGATCACATGAGCAACTTTTGGGTGTTTTTTCAGCTTCATCTCGTTAGTGATGATGCTGAAGACTTAGTCATGAAGTTGTTCTCCACTACCCTCTTTGATGCTTCAAGGATTTGGTACTTGAGCCTTCTTGATGGTGGCATTAAAACCATGGAAAAACTAGAAGAAGCTTTCCTCAAAAGATGGAGTATGAAAGAAGATCCTAACATGCTTCTTACCTGACTGAATTCCCTTTGGAAACATGAGAATGAATCTATCCTGGAGTTCCACACTAGGTTTGAGACTTTGCTGCAAAATATCCCTAGGAGCCATCATCTGAATGGTGATTACCTTGTCCATATCTACACCAAATATTTTAATGGCCAATTAAGGTATCTTCTCAGGGACAAAAACCCCCAATCCATCCAAGAAGCCCAAGAGGTCGCTACTAAAATTGAGGGAAAACTCCTTTCATCTAAAATTGAGCCTTTCACAAATCCAAGAGGGGAAATGGACATCAAACCAAAGTTAGTGCACAATGTCGAACCTACCTCGGACCTTTGTGCTAGTATAGAAAAGTTACAAGATTCCATGGATGGTATCATAAAAAATCAAGAGAAAATGATGAGTAGGATCGTCAACTTGGAAAGATCCCAGATCCAAGCACCCAGGGTCCCGTACAAAGGGAAATTTTAAAAGGGGAACCAATTTTATAAACCAAAGAATGAGAAAGAATTTCCAAACACCTTAGCCCCTACAAACGTTGTCGATGAAAGACCTTGGTGCTTAGAATGGAGTGAAGCACATTGGGAGCATGAATTTCCTTACAGTAATAATGCCCATCAAGAAATGAACAATATAGGCCATGTCATGGAAGGCCCTGAGATAAATATCACCTCTGAAGAACATCAAGAGGCCATGAAAGAAGCATCCAGGTCAGCTAGAATGGCAGTAATAAACAACCTAGACCAGGAATCAAGAGAAAATCTAAAGGTGTATAGGATAAAAAAAATGAACCAACCTACCATTGACCAAATAAAACCCCCACTGGACGCACTTCTTCCCAAGACATCCAAGAATGAAGGGGCTAACTTGAACTTTGACTTTGAGGGGGCACTATCCAAGTTGCATGAACTATTCCCCTAAAGGAAGTCATTAAGGTCCCATCTATCAAAAAAGAAATTGACAATTTCTTTCAAGAATCAGATGGACCCATAGACCCTCCTATCATGTTGCAATCCAATCACTTTAGGGTCCAATACGACGAAAATCCTCCCTTGTTCATGACTTTAATAATGAACAACAAGAGCGTCAACAACTACATTCTGTATATAGGGGTAGGTGCTAACATGATGTCCCTTAAAGTCATGGAACAATTAGGGTTGAATATCACACGGCCTTACAGGAATGTGTGTGGCTTTGAATCTAAATCCATACCCACACATGGGGTAGTTGAAAATGTGGAAGTTTTCCTTAAGGAGTACCCAGAGAAAGTAATCCACATCGACATTGTGATAGTTGACGTCCTAGATGTGTGGGGAATGTTGTTGTCTAGGAAATTTTCTTCAATATTGGGTGGCACCCTCGAGATGGACCTCACATTTGTGGAATTACCTTTAAAAGATGGAATAATAGGTCGTCTCCTAAATGTGCCAGTAATTGAAAACCATGCGCTAGAAATTGATCACCCCGTCATAGATTACAAGCCACATGATGACATCATACAAACGCTTCATGAGTACTCCCCAGAAGATATGGATTTTGTGACAGAAGAGGAATTTGATCAGAATAAATGGCCCAAGAAAGAGGAATACCAACAACTCCTAGACGAATTCAAAGACAAAGAAACCAAGACTGTGAATATACTAAAAATACCAAAAGACGATGTATGAATTCATCTGTCCCAATAGGAAGTGTTTACAGCAGAATCCCACCCTCTTGCCTCTGCACAATACACCAGGGTCATCCAAGGGACAACCAAGTACAATATTAGGAAGTACAAGGAAGGATACGTAGTGTGGATGTGGGATACCTAGAAGGGAGAGCCAACTAATGTCAAAGGAAGCACTCAGTCACGGCTCAGACCTTTCAAAGTTGGAAGAGAATCAGTAGATGACTCCTACTATTTGTCCACTTTGGAAGGAAGAAGGCGCCCATTACCGATCAATAGGCACCTCCTCAAACCCCACCAAGGTGAGGCAACCTGACTTCACAGGTAAGTGCAGGTAAGTAGGCATTTTGCATTCGTGTATTATACCATTTGCATTGCATGTTAGTTTGCTTTCACATTTACATTATTGATTGTTTTATTTCAGTCTATATATTTATATATGTTGGGGTGGCATTACCACCCCAATTTTGTTACTGATGTTTCTATTGAGATCGAGCAGGTCAACAGGTTATGCCAGATATTGTAACAACCCTAGTTGAATATATGCTTAGGGATTATTAAGTAAAAATTTATTAGGTAATTAATTTTTCTAACATGTTATTAACTAAACAAAGATTGGTATAATGATATTAATTAAATATTTATTAATTAATTAATTGTTAT
>ML808786.1:79834-95668 GCA_009831015.1 Picea engelmannii
ATTGAAACCCTAGGGAGCAAGCACACAAGTAGGTCATTGCTTCATGTCCCCATGATAAAGACTTATTTAGCCATTTGATTAAGAAGAACCTAGCCTAGCCATAGCTACACTAGTTCATCTTTCTCTTGAGTTAGCTTGAAACACAAATTGAAGAAAGAAGACGTCCTAGGCCTAATTTATTTTACACCTAGGGTTTGTCTCTTAGGGTTTGAAAAGCCTTGTCCCCAAGCAACACTTTTCAGCCATAGATTTATGTTTTATAGCTAGCCGTTTTTNCCAAAGAGTCTTAAGGAAAGAGGGAGGAGCATGAGGCCTAGCTTAGCTACACCGGAATGAGCCTCCTCCCCTTAGGGTTTTGATTTGGTGGCCCTGCCATTGCAGCACCATCAAACCTAACTCTCCCGTCCTTAAGTTCAAGTCTTTCCAAGCCTCTAGTCTCTCTCCATTTTAACTCCATTAACCCAAGGCACTAGTCTAAAACTAAAACGTTGAGTCTTTTATGTTCAACACAATCTTTCAAACTCTCTTGAATTAAAACCCTAACTAACCCTAGCGTTTCTACTAACCCTAATTGCTGATGACGTCTTTCCCTTTTTGAACTTTTGTTTGGTCTAAAAGTTGCGGCTGAGTCATCCATTGATAGCCATAGAGGTGTTAAGCAATTTCATTGGCTCAATTAGCAAAACGTTCACCTCTTTGTCTAGCTAACCTAACCCTAACTAGCTAGTGACGTCACACTTATTTTGATCTCTTGTTTGGTATAAGACGTTGTGGTTTTGTCATATAGCATTTGGCATTGAAGTATAGATTATTTTCATTGGCTTAGTGTGCAAAACGTTCACTTCTTTGCCTTTCAAATATAACTTAGAAATAGGGCTGACGTCACCCTCAATCTGCATAGTGACGCAGCAACAATATTGGTGTATGAGCATATTTATTGCATTGTGGTATAACAAGGATTGATTGTGTACATTGAATGCAAGTATCACTTTGTATTTATTGAAGAAGTATTATAAGCCTTTGTCTTTACTTGCAATCATTGACTTCGTCAATAATTTCATTCATTATTGCTCATATGTATTAAGGATAGTCATTGATATTTTGAAGTACTAATCACTGTATGCACATTTTAGTTTCATTTGCCTTGTCTCGCAAACAGGTGCTCTTTTCAGTGAAACATCTCTTCTTTGACTATCCTCTTTGGTAGTAATCTATGAAGGGAAATCTTACCTCAACCTTTGAGCCTTACACCCTGATCCTTTTCCTTCAGAACCCCAGATTACTAGGGACGTCTCCCTTGGGATTAGCCACCCTAAATAGAAAGAGCTCCCCATCGAGGTGACAGTGGGTGGGGAAGCTCCTGTTATGCTAGTTTGAGCCTTGACTTCAAGCTACTTAAACCTTTCCTACAAACTGTGCGATAACAAGTCCCATCTATCAAAAAACATTTTGACAATTTCTTTCAAGAATCAGATGGACCCATGGACCCTCCTATCATGTTGCAATCCAATCACTTCAGGGTCCAATACGATGAAAATACCAAGTACAAGATTAGGAAATACAAAGAAGGAGACATAGTGTGGATGTGGGATACCCAGAAGGGAGAGCCAACTAATGTCAAAGGAAGCACTCAGTCATGGCTCAGACCTTTCAAAGTTGGAAGAGAATCAGTAGATGACTCCTACTATTTGTCCACTTTGGAAGGAAGAAGGTGCCCATTACCGATCAACAGACACCTCCTCAAACCCCACCATGGTGGGGCAACCTGACTTCACTGGTAACTGCGGGTAAGTAAGCATTTTGCATTCGTGTATTATACCATTTGCATTGCATGTTAGTTTGCTTTCACATTTACATTATTGATTGTTTTATTTTAGTCTATATATTTATATATGTTGGGGTGGCATTACCACCCCAATTTTGTTACTGATGTTTCTATTGAGATTGAGCAGGTCAACAGGTTATGTCAGATATGCTGAGGTTCTTATGCGCTCTACAGTGAGCACATGTCACCGAGTTGGAGCCAGATGTTATCCCCACTTTTAGGGATAGCTAGGAAATCATGTCTCGAGGCCCATAGGTCCTAGACATGGAGTACCGAGAGCAGAATTGACTTTAGCATGGCCCTGGAGGGCCCACCTTTTCTTTCTTCCAACATCTTTATCTTGTCAGTAGTAGAAACATCCATGACCATCGGCTTGGTCCTGTGTCAGAGATGGTTATTGCTCCATGAGGTAATTGGTCTAGGTATCATGGTATGTGTCACTTTGATCATCAAAAAAACTTGAATATATGCATCTGATTGCTTTTATTTCTAACAACTGCTTGGATCTTACACTTTCCCACTTGACCATGTCTCGGGGGATTGACAGGATGCCCTAGTAAGCCTATGTCTATAGGTTTTGGTTTGCCACTGGGGGCATTTCTGAAAATCCAGCGTCCGCTCCCATCATAGCACCACCGTTTCATCTTGTTTCCCGCTCACCTATCCCATTCCAATTTTCCGGGCACTGGGTTGACCTATTTTCAGGGTGTCACCTTATCTCGTGGGAAGAAGGGGCTAAAGGCCCAGAAGGTAAAAACAAGTTGGTAAAAGATAAAATCCTAAGAATAAAACCTCGAGATGCTTCACCTAGGGATCCCCGAGAAAGCAATGAAAGGCTTCTCAGCAAGAAATAAGAGGGACCTAGAAAAGTAATAAAACAAGACCTAACCAGAGGATAGGGGGTCTCATTACGAGCCAACATATTAGGTCCATGGGTAACTAGCAGTATGACATTGCCACCAGTTGGTTACCATGCCAGGGCAATGACTCTTGGTCTCCTGGCCAAGGGAAAGGGCGTCTCATCACGGGCCAACCTTCTCATTTCTGTGAAATTACTTGTGGTTAACACTGTCACCATTGGTCACCACACCAGGGCAGTGTCCCCTGATTAGCTCTTGAACAAAAAAAAAAGGAAAAATCAATAAAAGATAAAAGAATAAAAAATAATAAGAATAAAAGGCAAGAATGGGATTGGAAAAATCTGCATCCAGGATGGGTACAACTCGCCTTCTACAAAGGCACCCACATGTAGGTCCTTGTCTCATGTCCCCATTAAGAGAATTTTTTAGCCATTGATGAAGAAAGAGAGAGCCTAGCTGTAGCTACACTCTCATGCCTTCTTAATTTCTTGCTAGCCATACCATTTATAAGCTAAGTAGAAGGAGACGCCTTAAAGCTTAGGTTTTCTACAATTTGGGCCGATTTTTCTAGGGTTTGCTAGAGGAGCCTTGCTGTAGCAACACTTTGCTTCATCAAACCTTCTTGTCTTGGTTTTATGCTTCATCTTTAGCTAGCCATGATTTCCATTAAGTTAAATAAGGAGGAGAGAGCATCGAGGCCTAGTTATCCTAAACCAAGGTGAGCCTCTCTCCCCTAGGGTTTTGACTCTGAGGCCTTGCTTTAGCAACACCTCAAAGCTTCTCCCTCTAGTCCTTAGCCATTTTACCTTTGAATTCTTTAGCTCTTGCGTCATTCACTCTTTGACTCCATTAACCCTAAGGCACTGATCTAAAAGACACCTTGCTTTGAAGTGAACCTGATCACAACAAATTTTAAAATCTTGAATCAAACCCTAACTACTAACCCTAGCTTAAGAACTAACTTAACTAACCTATTGTTGCCATCATCCTTAGCTATTATATCATTGGTGCAACTAAACGTTTTTCTTTATAAGAAATTGAATGATGATTAAAGGCATTAATTGAATGAAGTGTTGATTTATTGCAATGAATGCCATATTGTTTCAGTGTTTATTGAAGAAGTGACGAAATTTTCATTGCTATTTATAAACATTGACCTCGTCAATATTTATTATTAAATTGCTTATAAGTGTATCAGATAGTCATTGATTTACATAAAGTACTAACTCATTGATCAGAGCTTGCATATATCAGTTTATTGTTGCTTTGTCTCGAGCAGGTGTATCTCTTTGGGGGTTTTACTTTATTATTGGCTATTTAGCCGGACTATCTGCTTGGTGGTGACTTGTGAGTGGGGGGAAACTACTTTATCCTGTAATCCTTTGCCTTCTCAAAACCGTAGGTCACCGGGGACGTTTCCCTTGGGCCTTACCACCCTAAAGAGAAAGAACCATTCCATTGTGGTGACATTGGGTGGGACTGGTTCCTGTTACGCCGGTTTGACTCTCCAACCTTTAGCCTTTTTCCTTGCCACAAACTGTGCGATAACAAGGACAAGGAGAGGATTCCAATGGGATAGGTGTCAAATAAGGGTGTCTCAGAAAGGGTGGGACCACAGAAAAAAATGCTTAAAAGTGAAGGGTACCATTGCGATCATAATGAAGAGAGGAATGCAATGGGATAGGTTACAAATAAGGGTGTTGACAAGACCCAAATTTTTTTTTTACTCTTGCAGAGTTATACTCCGAGTTAAATAATACTGCAGTGACGAAATGGCCAAATTATTAACATGAAGAAATGTGTAAGAATTTCTCAACCAGAATGAAGGAGACACAGTTGTACGATAATAGATCTTGTCTGTTCTATTTATGTTTCCGTCCTAGGGGTTAGGGTATTCAAGGGTTCTACAGACAAGGTTTTTCCTTGTGCTATAGCTCTTTCATATACGTGTGGGGTCCAACAGTAGTACTCGACCCAATATCTCAGGGCACCAACTAAGAAGACTAGACTGTACCCTTAGCCACATTACATGACTACCCAGGTACTAGAAAGTATCTTCCTGAGTGTTGTTCTCAGTGGCACTACAACAGTTAGGCAGCCGAATTGTTTATCTATGGAGAGCTTCAGGATATCTAGGTCCATCCGTATATAGGTGTTGTTTGATGTGCTACCACTCGAAGGGGTACCAACAAGTGTTACAAGGGTGGAAAATAGATGTGCGCTTCAAAAACACTTGTATTTCCTGTGTGTATGACTCCCCAACCACGAGTTTATGCACATAATGAAAAATCCTTGTAGCTTAAAGACATCGGAATATGTCTCTACCCTAAAAAAAAATTACCCCGCAAGCCTTGCCCTGGAAAGAGCTATGATACCACTTGCAATATTCTAGATATAATATAATATGCAGAACATAAATATTTAGCAAGCAATGGTAGAACAACAATGATATATCCATAACAATATCATAATAATACCAGAATAACACCATAAAGAGCAACTTTATTGATGATAGCAATGTTTACTTGCCTCTTCGAAGGGGCAACCTCTAGCAGAGTAGAGATCTATTACAATAATCTCCAAGACAAAATATCCAATACCTTGTACTCTTATTTATACTAATTCTACCTTCTAAGGAAACTTCTAGAGGAAGATATTTCTAGAAGCATAAGCTTCTATTAGGTCTTCTTACATTGACTTATTCTCCTTTATTTAATAGGCCTTATTAACTAGTGTTTGCCTTTATTACATATAAAACATATCCTACTAAATAATGACCCATGAAGAAGGGTTAGTATAGGATCCTAACAGACAACATGGACAAGAATTTAATATTCCTAAAATTAATCTCTTGTATATTAAGAGAACAATGGATCGAATTGCCAAGATCTTAAAAAGAAGAAACATTGTTGTTGTGTTTGCTCACCCAAATACCATTAGGAGGTTCTTCGACTCCGCAAAAGATGCAATGGATCCTAGACAAATGAAAGGGGTGTATGAAATACCTTGCTTGTGTGGGATGATCTATGTTGGGGAAACCATGTGCTCACTAAATGTTCGTCTTAAATAACATATTGTCAACATAACTCATGATCGTATAGCTAAATTGACTTTAACTTAAAAGTCACACAACACCACTCATCAAATTTGCATGGATAAGGCCTCGTTAATTGCCATAGAAGAACACTATAATAAAATAAGAATGAGAGAGGATCTAAAAATTGAGATTAGGAATAAAACGCTAAATGAATATGAAGGGTTGAAGCTAAGTGACATGTGGAGGCCTTTTATAAACCAAATTAAAAAAAAAAAAATCTATCTAACGTGATTCATTGGTTGGAATATATGCAGCAACAAAAGTGAGGCAACCTCACTATCATAAGAAATTCCACTTGAATTTCGTATTTATTTACTTGATGATCATTATTATCCCTCATCCCAATCTTCAGATTAAGTGATCGCCCTAATGATGGAATCAATTTGAGGCAATCTAAAATGTCGTTTTTCTAAATTAGACATAGGTTTCCAATAAAATGATAATTCTTCTTCTCTCAACCATCCAGGCTAGGCCTATATCATTTTTTTTTTTTGGAATATATATCCCGAGAAACAATTGACACTTCCCCTCATTTTGAAAACGGGATTGTGATCATTTAGGGATTAAGACCATATCAATACACCATTAGAAAAAATAAAATATGGATAAGAAGATAAATATCATTCCTTCCAACCAACTAAATTAATCTCAATTAACAATCATAACATATTTATTTTAAACTCTTAAATAAATACAATATAATTTATGTCAATTCCCGCTAGCACATCCAGCTAAGGTGTGGGTTTCATTTTCTAGGAGACCCAAGTTCAATACCCTTATAATGTGTTTAGTCAAGAGGAGACACCCAAAACTTCAACCATGTTAAAGGTTGATGCAGCCTAGGCTGAGTGCGATCCTTGGATGATTTTAGCGGCTTAGATGCCCCTGGGTTGTGGTCTCTTAGCCAATGGTTAAAATGTTGACCCCGCAAGTGAAAAACATTTCTAACATTGATATTGATATGATCCCTATGACTGATGAGCCCATGGAGGGCATAGTTATTGATGTGAAGGACCATGCCTGATGGACAGGTACCATTTTGGACCAGTACACATGGGGAGATGATCAGTTCGGACCTCCATGGAGCTAAAGAGCCCATCAGATGGATGCTGAGACCCCATCAAGCGGCAGAGACAGAAAAAATATGGATCGGGGGCTTTGCACCAGAGAAGAAGAGGACGTTGTTTCAGGATTAAATCTGTAAGTGCGGACACGAACCGATCTCCCTAGATCCACCTGGATCTAGAACAAAACAGGACATAATATATTGCTTTCCCTAGATCTAACTATTGAATTAAATTGGAAGTGAGAATAAGAGACATAGCTTGTAATCGCTTCCTTAATCTTTGTTGCTCCTGATTCGCTCCAGCGCTCTTGTGCAGTCAAGATCAAAACAACACAAACCAACCAAAGTGAAAGCAAATAATATATTCAATAGCTAATCTATACATATGATCAAGGAATTATGTAATAAAGTAGATCTCACTTTATGGGAAAGAAATATATTACTGTATCATATTAAATGTGAAAGAGAGATTACAACCGTTGCCTTGATGTCGTAAGGTCCCTTCCAACTGTCCTTCGTTCCCCACACACTTTGACTCCAAGAATTCTGAGACCATAGATCTAATAGCTGCTCACCATCTATCTTGACAAAGCAAATCTCAAAGCCACTCCAACCAAGCTAATAATTCCAAGCCAAAGAACAAGAACCCATAAGCTAACTTTCTCCATGAGAACTCCTCTCCTTTTATAAGTTGAAGAAGATAAGGTGAGGAGGTTAGTATGATCCCACTAAATCATGAAAGCGAGTAAGATCCAAACCATTCGGATGCCACCTCACCATAGAAGCTTCTCCTTCTAGAAAATTCGAGAAACCGTACGTTTTTCCCACGTGTTGGAATGTTCGCACCCTAGCTATATAGCAACCTGCGAACTGTTCGCACCCTAGCTATAGTGCAACCTGTGAGAATTGGTCATTCTCGCATCCTGCCTATATAGCAACCTGCGAACATTCCTTTTTATGAGGTTTTTACATAGGAAAATGCAACTTCTTTTCTCAGGAAAAGTTCTTCTCCCTTCTCTCTTTAGGAACTCAGGCCACTGACCCCTCTGAAGGCAATAGATAGGTTTACATCATTAACGATCATAGGAATGACAAAAATAATGTGTAACAGACGTTCCACCAAAGGCACTTTGGTTGAGCTTGACCTAGGGGGATTGACCCTTTTTCAGTGGAACATTGGCCTTGGAAGGCCTAAGACATCACCCATCATGACCATGATGTCATCCAACCTTATGGACGTCTTGGGAGGTAGACTGGGCAGTATTGGCACGTGTGGCAGGTTGGAGAAGCCCAAGGAGGGCTAATGTTTTGCTCCAAGATGCTCCATTTGACCTAGAAGGGGATGACGTCTCCCTTGGAGGGGCTTGATGTCCCTTTTCGGCTTGATTAGGTTCCAATTTTGAGCATTTAATGTAAAAACAGTATGATTTAGTATTTTTTCCTTGTCGACCTTTCACATGACCTAAAATGTAAATTTAGGTCAGGATACTGTATAAATGAAGGAGTTTCACCTTCAATTTTTCATCATCTCTCACTCACTCAATAGTGAGGTCTGAAATTTGTGCTAGACTTGGGTTAATTGACTGATTTAGTGAGGCACAATTGTTGAAGGAATATTTCCATGGCATGTTTTGGCATTTCTCTTGATGGAAGGTGTTACAACTAGGGTTTGTTATGCTTTTTCTTGGTGATATGTAAGTATTTTTCTACAAAAATTCTTGATTGAATGGTTGCATTATTTATTCCTTGCATATATTTATAATTTTGCTGAACAAAACCCTAGGTGACAAGCACACAAGTAGGTCCTTGTATCATCTCCCCATTAAGAGAATTTTTTAGCCATTGTTGAAGAAAGAGAGAGCCTAGTCGTAGCTACACTCTCATTCCTTCTTAATTTCTTGCTAGCCATACCATTTATAAGCTGAGAAGAAGGAGATGCCTTAAAGCCTAGGTTTTCTACAATTTGGGACGATTTTTCTAGGGTTTTCTAGAGCAGCCTTGCTGTAGCAACACTTTGCTTCATCAAACCTTCTTGTCTTGTTTTATGCTTCATCTTTAGCTAGCCATGATTTCCATTAAGTTAAGGAAGGAGGAGAGAGCACCGAGGCCTAGTTCTCCTACACCAAGGTGAGCCTCTCTCCCCTAGGGTTTTGACTTTGAGGCCTTGCTTTAGCAACACCTCAATGCTTCTCCCTCTAGTCCTTAGTCGTTTTACCTTTGAATTCTTTAGCTCTTGCGTCCTTCACTCTTTGATTCCATTAACCCTAAGGCATTGATCTAAAATACACCTTGCTTTGAAGTGAACCTGATTACAACAAATTTTAAAATCTTGAATCAAACCCTAACTACTAACCCTAGCTTAGGAACTAACTTAACTAACCTATTGCTACCGTCATCCTTAGCTATTATATCATTGGTGCAACTAAACATTTTTCTTTATAAGCAATTGAATGATGATTAAAGGCATTAATTGAATGACGTGTTGATTTATTGCATTGAATGCCATATTGTTTCAACATTTATTGAAGAAGTGACAAAATTTTCATTGTTATTTATAAACATTGACCTCGTCAATATTTATTATTAAATTTCTTATAAGTGTATCAGATAGTCATTGATTTACATAAAGTACTAACTCATTGATCAAAGCTTGCATATATCAGTTTATTGTTGCTTTGTCTCGAGCAAGTGTATCTCTTTGGGGGTTTTACTTTATTATTGGCTATTTAGTCGGACTATGTGCTCGGTGGTGACTTGTGAGGGGGGCGAAACTACTTTATTATGTAATCCTTTTCCTTCTCAAAAACTTAGGTCACCGGGGACGTCTCCCTTGGGCCTTACCACCCTAAAGAGAAAGAACCATTCCATTGTGGTGACATTGGGTGGGACTGGTTCCTGTTACTCCAGTTTGACTCTCCAACCTTTAGCCTTTTTCCTTGCCACAAACTGTGCGATAACAAGGACAAGGAGAGGAGTCCAATGGGATAGGTGTCAAATAAGGGTGTCTCAGAAAGGGTGGGACCGCAAGAAAAAATGCTTAAAAGTGAAGGGTACCATTGTGATCATAATGAAGAGAGGAATGCAATGGCATAGGTTACAAATAAGGGTGTTGACAAGCCCCAAATTTTTTTTTTACTCTTGCGGAGTTATACTCCAAGTTAAATAATACTGCAGTGATGAAATGGCCAAATTATTAACATGAAGAAATGTGTAAGAATTTCTCAACCAGAATGAAGGAGACACAGTTGTACGACAATAGATCTTGTCTGTTCTATTCATGTTTCTGTCCTAGGGGTTAGAGTATTCAAGGGTTCTACAGACAAAGTTTTTCCTTGTGCTATAGATCTCTCATATACGTGTGGGGTCCAACAGTAGTACTCGACCCAATATCTCAGGGCACCAACTAAGAAGAATAGATCGTGCCCTTAGCCATATTACATGACTACCCAAGTACTAGAAAGTATCTTCCTGAGTGTTGTTCTAGGTGGCACTAGAACAGTTAGGCAGCTGAATTGTTTATCTACGAAGAGATTCAGGATATCTAGGTCGATCCGTATATAGGTGTTGTCTGATGTGATACCACTCGAAGGGGTACCAACAAGTGTTACAAGGGTGGAAAATAGATGTGCACTTCAAAACCACTTGTATTTCCTGTGTATGACTCCCCAACCGCGGGTTTATGCACGTAATGAAAAATCTTTGTAACTTAAAGACATCAGAATACGTCTCTACCCTAAAAAAAAAATTACCCCGCAAGCCTTGCCCTAGAAAGAGCTATGATACCACTTGCAATATTCTAGATATAATATAATATGCAGAACATAAATATTTAGCAAGCAATGGTAGAAAAACAATGATATATCCATAACAATATCATAATAATACCAGAATAACACCATAAAAAGGAACTTTATTAATGATAGCAATGTTTACTTGCCTCTTCGAGGGGGCAACCTCTAGCAGAGTAGAGCTCTATTACAATAATCTCCAAGACAAAATATACAATACCTCGTACTCTTATTTATACTAATTCTACCTTCTAAGGAAACTTCTAGAGGAAGATATTTCTAGAAGCAGAAGCTTCTATTAGGTCTTCTTATATTGACTTATTCTCCTTTATTTAATAGGCCTTATTAACTAGTGTCTGCCTTTATTACATATAAAGCATATCCTACTAAATAATGACCCATGAATAGGGGTTAGTATAGGATCCTAACAGACAACATGGACAAGAATTTAATATTCCTAAAATTAATCTCTTGTATATTAAGTGAACAATGGATCAAATTGCCAAGATCTTAAAAAGAAGAAACATTGTTGTTGTGTTTTCTCACCCAAATACCATTACGAGGTTCTTCGACTCCGCAAAATATGCAATGGATCCTAGAAAAATGAAAGGGGTGTATGAAATACCTTGCTCGTGTGGGATGGTCTATGTTGGGGAAACCAGGTGCTCACTAAATGTTCGTCTTAAATAACATATTGTCAACATAACTCATGATCGTATAGCTAAATTGACTCTAACTTAACAATCACACAACACCACTCATAAAATTTGCATGGATAAGGCCTCGCTAATTGCCATAGAAGAACAGTATAATAAAATAAGAATGAGAGAGGATCTGGAAATTGAGATTAGGAATAACACGCTAAATGAATATGAAGGGTTGAAGCTAGGTGACATGTGGAGGCCTGTTATAAACCAAATTAAAAAAAGGAATTTCTATCTAACGTGATTCGTTGGTTGGAATATATGTAGCAACAAAAGTGCGGCAACCTCACTATCATAAGAAATTCCACTCGAATTTCGTATTTATTTACTTGATGATCATTGTTATCCCTCATCCCAATCTTCAGATTGAGTGGTCGCCCTAATGATGGAATCAATTTGAGGCAGTCTAAAATGTCGATTTTCTAAATTAGACATAGGTTTCCAATAAAATGATAATTCTTCTTCTCTCAACCATCTAGGCTAGGCCTAATTAGGCGTTTGTTGAATTTGCATCTTGGTGAGCTGCTTGTTTTGCTGGAGACGTCGCTCTACTTAGTTTGTGGAAGTCTATCACGAACCTGTTGAGGTTGAGGTTGTTCAACAAGTCAAGATACATGAGAGGACAGTGTGCAGAAGGAATCTTTGGCTTTGTTGCAACCTTTTCGACCTGCTTATGTTGGATAGAAGGTGTTTGGGGCAAGGCTGTAGTGGTTGCAGTGTCCTTTTGTTCCCCTTTTGAACAGATTGTGAAGAAGCTAAATTTTGCAGTATGAGATACTACCTTGCGACACTTTTTAGGTGGAATAGTAGTCGGAACTACGTCTAGTATTTTGTAGATATGACCCCCCAAAGTAACAATGACAGTACGGGGTCGAGACTCATAAACATCATGGCGTCTCCACATATATGGTTGGCCCAAGAGCACATCACAGACATCCAATGGGGCAACATCACATAATACCTCATCCTTGAAGGGTTGGATGCCGTATGACAATCGACACTGCTGGCTGACACGAATATCTCCTCCTTGGCGAAGCCACTCGATGATGTATGGTTGCGGGTGTGGTGTTGTTTACAATCCCAACTGTTTGATGACCTCTGCTGAGATGAGGTTCTTCTAGCTTCCGCTATCAACAATAAAATGCAGCGGGGTCCCCTTCACCCACATCTGTGAATGAAAAAGGTGCTCCCCCTCTTCAGGATCTGTTGGTTCTTCTGGTTGAATTGTTGTGGTCATGACAATAGCAGTGGGTTCTGCATCAATGATATGTCCTTTACCAGTATTTTCATAATTAGATTCTGAATCAACGTTCGGCTCCTTGTCTATGATCTCGACCACTAATGACTGTTTTGAGCGACATTCATCGGTGTTGTGCCAAGGGATTTTGTGGAAACCGCACCATTTTTTGGTGTCCTTATTTCTCTTCCTGTGACCCTTCTTTTCTTGTGTCTTGGACTGGTTTTCGGGAGACTGTTTGTTAGGGCCGTCTTTGTCATATTTTGGTTGTTGCGGATTTGCAGACCCGAACTCCCGTTTGTTCTGGTGCTTAAATTTCTACTCAATTTTAACAGCATATCGATAAGCAACATCGAGTGAAAAGATGTCCAAAAAATCCATTTTAGTCTGGATGTATCTGTGTAGAGCCCCACTGTATTTTAGAACCAAATGTCGCTCGGAGTCTTTGATACCTAGCTTGGTGTGCAAGGTATGGAAGGTATCGGTGAACTCTGGAACTGCTTGGCCCCTCTCTTGTTGCAATGTGGTCCATCTCATGTACTGGTCCTCATAGTTGCCAACAGGGTAATACTATTCTTTTACTGCATCCACAAAAAAATCCCAAGTGGGATTGACCCCATATATTCCAGGCTCCTCTGTGGAACTTTGCTCTCAGTAAGTTTCCCACCAATGTTTGACATGAGGGAGAGCTTTAAGGAGTGTGAAGGTCATCTTTTCTTTATCGAAAAAATTGTGAACAGAGAAATAACCTTCTAGCAGAGTGTTGGCAGCCAATTCACATTTTCCTACTGTCTTATAAGCTGCCTACACCAATGTTTTGCAAACATCAATTTTTCGTCGCAATCCTCAAATAAACAACACTTTTATTTTTACGATTTTTGCACATTTACCTTCATTTTTGTTTTCACGACTGTAAGCGTGAAAACTTGGTCTTTCGTAGTCGCATTAAAATCATTATTGAATTGTCGTTATCCTTCATGTTGATATGCCCATTGCGCTTACATTTCACTTATCATTATACAGTTGGCAAGACCTTTTGATCTGTACTCATTCTTCGATTTATTGTGTAATTTTGTTTCATTGAGTTTGTGATGCATTGGCAATTGGATTTCTATGTTCTTTGATTTGAACTACTTGACCATTGGTTTCATAAAGATATATAAGTGTTATGGTTAAACCCTTGATATATTTCATTTGATATGACACCTAGTTCAAAACGCATTGGCATATTGGTTAACTCTTGATATGAATTGTTACAACGCATGTCACATAGTCCAACACTTGGTATTGGTTTCGATTTGTATGTTGGGTGTTTAAAACTATGGCATAACTTTGATTGCACACGTTGGTTTATACACTTACCATTGATTTCATTAGTCGGGCAAGTGACATAATTGTTAAAACTATACAATAGTGGATTGAACAGCTATAAGCGCTGGCGGTTGTACCATTAGCAATGACTATTCTGCATGGAAGAAATAGCTCCACCACCTTCACACGATGTCATTAATGCTTCACCTCTGTTAGCTCGGGTAACCCTTCGTGCACTCTGCTTCTGTGTATGCTATGATTCAAACCCTGGCTTGTTCACCGTGTGCTCGTCTCCATGGCATCGGTGGTGCGAATTGAGCCGAACGGTAGCCAAGCCTTGCTATTGTTCGACAATGCCCGGAAAGACTTAGAGGATAGAGGTTAGCTCACCTTTGTGCAGAGGTTTGAGGGTTTTAATTTATTTGTTGCACAGCAGTTCACCTTGACTTTTGATGGTTGTAGATCCAAGGTGGGTGATGTTCAGTTGGAAATCAGTGAAGAGTTCATTAGCTCTGCCACCGGGTTAGCAGCCACGGGCCAACATTGGTTTAAAAATTCAAAAGTGGAAGAGGTGCCATGGCCACTATTGTTCGTCTCGCGAAAGGTCACATCCTGTGACAGAGGTATGCCCATTTCCATGCTTAAACCACGATGGCATGACCTTTTAATGGTGGTTAAAAAATTCATGACCTATGAGGGTCGATATGGACTCGTTTTTCTCTACCACCTGCGTTTGTTAATGAATTTTATAGGGTATCCATTGAATATGCCTTTCTACTTCCAGCGTAGCCTTTATAAACTGTCAAAAAGGTTTAAAAGGGAGAAGGCCGATAGTAGCCTGTTCCACCATGGCCTAATCAGGCTTATCATTGTTCATCACTTAAGTCTCCACGGTGAAAGCTGGCGATCTTTTATCGCTCGAAATGGTTTTGATGACAGACCCTGTCTAGATTGACAACCCTGTGATTAATGAAGCTAAGGTCGGGCCACCCGTGCCCTTCCATGTCCTACTGCCTTCTTCTAAACCCTCGACCGACCCCGATGTTGACTTACCCGATGCTATAACTGAGAAGGTTGAGGCTATAAAAAATCCTGTGAGAAAAAATGTTATAGGTAACCCTACTGTTGATGGCAAAGGTAAAAGGAATGCTCGGCTTATCTCGAGAATGGCTAGGAATAAGCCTAAACCTAGTGTTGAGCAGAAGCCCATAGTCCTTAGTGAGGATTCAGACTCTGACATAGAAGGCTTCCTAGCTAGTGAGTACCCTTACTCACAGGGTCTGTGCTCTGAGCCACCTTATGACTTCGTTTCGAATCTTCCCCCTTGCCTAAGGAATAATCCCAGTTACCCAGGGATCGAACTACCTAACGAAACCCTCGGCAATTTAACCAAAACCTCACCTACTTTTTCGAAGCCCGGACAGTCGTCATGTGACCAATGTGATGTGTGGTTGGAACGATACTATATAGACGTTCCTGTACTTCGATCGAAAATCAAATCACTGGAAAACCAAGTTGCAATGTTGACCAGCCGAAGGGACAAGCTTCAAGCAACTGATAGGAAGCAAAGAACTACTGGTTCCATAATTTTTCGGAATTTTGAATCGGCTACAGCCATTGTCAATTCCAAAATGTCATGATCAAGTTGTCTGCTCATCATACAAGTATGAATTTCGATATCATTTTCGTTTTGTGAATTGCTAGGATTAATATAATGATGTGAGTTTGGTTTTCAAATATATCTGTCTATCATTCAAAATGGCTCTGTCATAATGTTGTTCATCCTGTACATTGTTTTCGCTTTGCTAAAAGTAAATGAAGTTTTTATTTGGATATACGATTTGCTCATGCCCAACTTAGCCACTGATAGATTTTCATCGGATTTGATTAGTTTGTCTGTTGAGTTAACAAAATCGATGGTTTGCTTTCATTTGAATTTCTTTGTA
>ML808786.1:99875-110683 GCA_009831015.1 Picea engelmannii
CCTTATTTATCATAAAATTTAATATTAATAACTTAACCTATTTTTAGCCTATTTTAACCCTAGATTGCTAGTAACGCTTAGTTATTTTAATATTAACAATATTAAACCTTTGACTTAATATTAATCTAACCTATCAATAACTTAATATTAATATATTTAACATAGAAATTTAATATTAATAGTGTGCCACCTCGTTAAGTCAACCTTAATATAACCTATATTTAACATTAAATTAATATTAACACCATTTATCATAAAAATTTAATATTAATAACTTAACCTATTTTTAGCCTATTTTTAACCCTAGACTGCTCAAACCTAGGACTTCACGCAAGCTGACCACTAATTAAAAATAATAACATTAATACTACCAAACTAGATTAACCTTAATTTAACCTTTATCAACACAAAATTAATATTAGATTAATTTTAATAATAGGGTAAACCCTAAGATTTAACCTATCCTTAACGTATAATTTAATTAAACACCGTCGGGTTATCATTTTGTTTCATTAATTAAATACCTAATTTGAGAAACCTCCCCAAACCTAGGGTTCACTTTTCACTATTTAATTAAGGCTCCTCTCTTATTTTTCCTCAGGCTTTTTCTGTCCTGATGATGGATCATGTTGTGGATCCGAAACGTCGACGACAAGCTATCATTAGCACTGTGGTTCCTCCGGCAATTTCTGAGCGATTCCCCTTCTCAGCCTTCCACACCCACTACCCCAATGGCAAATCAGAACAACCCTGCTAGACCCTGGCTTGACCAGGATGCTGTAGCTGTATCTGGAGCTCAACATCCTCTACCTAAGCACCCGGAGAAATGGCTTCCCAAGTTTGACCCTGACTCAAAACAGATCGTTGAAGATCACATTAAAAAGTTTATGTTAGCCATAAGACTCTGCAATGTCAAACATGAAGAAGTTGTCTATAGGTTGTTCCCTTATACTTTCGAGGGTAATTCTTCCACATGGTACTTTTCCCAATAACCCCATACCATCGTGTATTGGGAAAAGTTTGAGTCACGCTTTTTGGAAAATTTCGGAGACGGTAAACCTCTGGAAGTCCTAGTCATGGATCTTTCTAGCTTAAGAATGAACCCAAAAGAAAAAGTTAAAGACTTTAATCAAAGATTATTAACACTTAAAAACCGAATCCCTATGAATTCCATGCCTACTGAGAGTCTTATAATAGCATACTACACTAAAGCTTTGCAACAATGTATAGCTATTTGGGTTAAACGATCTAAGAAAGCCACGTTGTTAGAAGCCTTTGAGGAGGCCAGTCAGATTGAAAAAGACATTCTTAGTATTAAAGACTCTACTAGCAACGAAACAGAGACTAGTTCTTCTTCCAAAAAGAAGATCGAAATCCTCCCCAGACCTACTCAAAGTAAAACACAACCTGAAAATTCTGATTTAGAAAACTTAACCAAAGTTGTTCAAAAACTGTCAAATCAAGTTATAGACTTGAAAAGAACGACCGAAGAAGCTTCCTCAAGCAAAGGACCTTACAAACCCCCGTTCCGGAAGCCTTTTCCTACCAATCGACCTAATCCAACCACCGAAGGCCTAAATCTAGAAAGTCTGCAATGCGCCCTTCAAAAAATTCTAGAAGCCCAAGATAACTTGATGCCTCCTGACATTCCTGAGGAGGTAGTTGAACAAGAGACAGTTCAAGAAGAAGAGTCTTCTCCAAACATTTTTGGACACTTCTCGGATAACATCTTTCAAGCTAACTTCGATACAGTACATCCCTATAATACCAGGAGTAAGACAACAAACAAACCTTCTTCCGAAAACACTACAACTTCACCTCCAAAGCAATCTAAACCAGCTGAGACTAAACAGAGTAATTTGAACCCCAACTTGGATTATGATGTAGTTGACGATCTTAAAAAGTTGAGAGCTAATATTTCTATTTATGAGTTATTGAGGTTTCCATTTATGCTACAAAAAATGTTACAGAATATCTCGGAGAATGGCACAAATGGTAATTCTAATGGTAACAAGGTTGTGCAGAACAAAGTTCCCCAGAAGACTTCCACTAAAAACAATCCTGATCCTCAAGATAAAGGAAGCCTTCCTGTAAGTAATGTAAATAATGTAAATAATGTAGATAAAGTAGCTTTATAAACTGTGAGTAAAAAGCCACAAGCTACCACCCTTAGTACTCGCAAAAATGTACCTCCATTTTTGTTAACCTTTGAAATCTTTAATAGAAACGTGCACAATTGTATGGTAGACTCAGGAGCGTCATCCAATGTGATTCCTTGGTCTGTTTGCCAAAAGATTAACGCTGAATTTGAACCCTCTACCTTAAAAATCATACAACTTGATCGGACAAATGTTAAAGTTATAGGTGAACTAAAGAATGTCCTTATTAGATTATCGTCTAACCCCAAGGTTCATCAAGTTATGGATATAATTGTTGTGGATATTCCAGAAGTGTATGGTCTGTTTTTAAGCAGGGAATCGTCAGAACAGCTACATGGTTATTTCACGACAGATTGGTCCCATCTATGGCTTCTAGAAAACCGCAAGCCTAATAAGATCAAGGTAAATCGTGAATGCTACCTTAAGTTCATGGTCACAGATTTGAACAATCCCAATGAACCATTTACACCTTCTGCCGATTCACCCGAAGTACAAGGGATGGACACCTTCTTCGGCAATTTCATGTCCGAAGCTTCACCTATCACCAATCCATAACAACAGTTCGAGATTGTAGCATATATGCAGCCAACAGCTTCCACGCAACGATCCCATGTGCCCGATGGAAATCAAATTTGGTCTCTTTATTTTGACGGGTCAAAGTCCAAAGAAGGAGCTAGAGCAGGCTGCGTCATTATCGATCCGGCAGGTAACAAAACATTGATTGCATGTAGGTTGGAATTTGAAAGTACTAATAATACTGCAAAATATGAGGCTTTACTACAAGGTCTCAGAAAAGCTTCGGATATGAACATTCAAAATTTAACCGTCTTTGGTGACTCTAAAATAGTGGTTAGACAGGTAAGAGACTCTATCCACTGTCTATCTCCGCATCTCAAAGCTACCAGTCTGAGGTATGGAATATAATGAATAAATTTGTTGCTTTCAATATAAATTCTATTCCTAGATTGAATAACTCTAAAGCAGATTTATTAGCTAATGTAGCTTCTAAACTTCTTCCTGCAGAAGGCTTGTCTCTAGATGCATTCTCCGTCGAGCTGTTGTTCCGACCATCCGTTCCCGACAACATCATGAACTGGAGAGTCTTTGATGATGATCAGTAGATTATTAGCTTTCTGTACATGGAAGAAACTTTTCAAGGCACGGTGATAGACAAACACACACACGATGACAATTTGCGTGATTTCATGGTAATACCAGATCTGAGAACTCCTGAATCTTCATCGGATATGGTAAAATCGATCCCTAAATATGTAATTAGATTAGAGAAGTTTTATGATCTTAAAGATAAATTTAAAAAGACGGTCAACTATAAAATCAATAGTTCCTTGTTATCTTATGAAAATGTGAACTTAGGAACTAATGAAAATCCTTAGTGCATTAATCTAGGGTTGGGATGTTCTCAACAAGAAAAAGCTTCATTTATTAAATTGTTCAAAGAGTTTAAAGATGTCTTTGCATGGACATATGATGACATTAAAACTTTCGACCCTAACATCATACAGCATGTCATTCCTATGAAGCCCCAAACCTTACCCTTTCAACAAAAACTAACGAAAATGCACCCCAAGCTCGAACCGACCGTTCAAAAGGAATTGAATAAACTCCTAAATGCTAAGATAATTTTCCATGTTTGACACACTCAATGGGTTTCTAACCTTGTCCTAGTCCGGAAGAAAAGTGGGGAAATCCGACTTTGCGTCGATTTCCGAAACCTTAATAGACCCTCTGATAAAGAATACTATCTTGTCCCGCCCATGGAACAGATCCTTCAACAGGTATTTGGTTCTGAGAGGATATTCTTACTGGATGGTTTCTCGGGATACAACCAAGTCCTGATGTCTCCACCAGACCAGCTTAAAACTACCTTCTGTACTCCCTGGGGCACTTATGCTTATATAAAAATTCCCTTTGGATTGATTAATGCTGGCGCCACTTTTCAGAGAGAAATGGACATTTCTTTCCAAGGCTTAATCAATCAGTTCGTCATAGTTTACTTAGATGATGTGACGGTATTTTTTAAAAATAAAAACGATCATCTAGCTCACTTATGAGCCGTTCTACAGTGATGTCATAAATACGGCATCTCCTTGAATCCAAAAAAATCCATCTTTGTAGTAGAATAGGGTAAACTCTTAGGATTCATTGTGTCTAGTGAATGGATGATTATTGACCCCGAAAGGACTCAAGTCATCGCGAAACGTCCCCCTCCTACGTCCAAAAAATCTATGCAGTCTTTCTTAGGCCAGATTAACTTCGTGAGGAGATTCTTCCGCAGTTTCTCGGAAATGGTCAGGCCTTTACATAATTTGATTAAGAAAGACACCCAATATCACTTGGGACCCCTAGAAAGTCAATCTTTTAATGCAATAAAGAAGGCCATAATAGACGCTCCGTCTCTCATGAGCCCAGATTTTTCTCAAGACTTTACACTCTACACTTTTGCTTCTGACCTTTCCTATGACGTCGTCCTAACCCAAAAGAATGCCAAGAAAAATGAAGTACCCATTTCCTTTATGAGCTCTGCTTTCAAAGGCATTGAACTTAATTACCCAGCAATAGATCGGTAAGCCTACGCTGTTTTCAAAGCAGTTAAGCACTTCCGGTCCTATCTTTTGAAGTCCATGACGAAAGTTATTGTCCCCTACCCATCCGTGAGGAACCTGTTAGTGCAGAAGGAACTAGGTGAAAAGAGAGATAATTGGGTCACCTCCTTGCAGGAGTATGACTTAGAAATCACCCCAGCTCAGATAGTGAGAGGCCAAGGGTTATGCAAGTTAGTTGCTGATTCAGCAGCAGGACAACAAGAAGAAAGCGATACGTCAAACCTAGGACAACGCGATCAAAGTCTAATCTGTTGCGCAAAAAACTATGTCAGTCCTTGGTATAATGATATAAGATTCTATCTTGAACATGGGTCATCCCCCCGTCACCTGGACCCCGCTAAAAGAAGAGATTTGAGATTAAATTATGCCTCCTTTCATCTGGTTAATGGTATTGTGTTTCATCAAAGTTTTGACGGCATACTGATGCGCTGTCTTGAAAAAGACGAAGCAGAAAAAGTCTTGCTAAGTTGCATGCAGGAGAATCTTGTGGTCATTTTGGTGGTGACACCACTGCCTATAAGGTTTTGAGAGCCGGTTATTATTGGCCCATGCTTTTTAGAGACGCCCATGCCTTGTGTCGTAAATGTATCATTTGTCAGAAAAAATCAAGGCGGTTACAAAAACCAGCCTTTCCTTTGCAGCCCGTTTCAGTAGATTCTCCTTTTCAGCAGTGGGGCCTTGATATCATAGGTCCAATCAACCCCCCATCCTCACAAAAACATAATTTTATTGTGACAGCCACAGATTACTTTACCCGATGGTCTGAAGCTGTTGCGTTAAGAACTGTCAACACCAGTCATGTAATTGCCTTTCTAAATTCAAATATCATCACTCGTTTTGGTATCCCTCACTGTTTAGTATTCGATAATGCTTCTTACTTTTCCTCTCTTGAGATGAGCAAGTTCGCTTTGGAAAAAGGAATTAAGCTGAAGTATTCTTCTAGCTATTACCCCCAGGGAAATGGATTGACAGAGTCGACAAACAAGAACTTAATTAAAATCATCAAGAGACTGGTGGTTGAAAAACACAAGAATTGGCACAATGCACTGCTAAACGCGCTGTGGGATGATAGGGTAACGCCAAAAGCTGCTATAGGTAACTCCCCCTTTTTTCTCGTTTATGGCAGAGAAGCAATTCTACCACCTCACATTCTTCTTCCTTCACTTCAGTTGTCCCAGAAAGTCCAAGAAGAAGATTGTCCCCCTTTGGAAAACCGAATCAATGCTTTGATGAAGCTAGAAGAGGTAAGAGCCCAACCTAAACGTAAGTTAGATCAGCATCAACTATTGGTTAAGAGCTGGTTCGATTCTAACTTTGCTTCTGATAGGAATTTTGAAGTAGGTGACCTCGTCCTGAAATGGGACAAACTGCATGAGGGAAAGGGAGAACACACAAAATTTCAAAACTTATGGCTTGGACCATTCTTGATTGCTGAAAAGTTGGGTCCCAGTTCTTTTTTATTGCAAAATCTAGAAGGGCATCTTGACACCTACCCGGTGAACGACCAAGCCCTGAAAAGATACTTTGTTTGATAACTACCCTTGTATATTATGTACATATTTTGCTTTTGTTTGCTTTTTCGTTTGCTTTTTGTTTTTTGTTTTTCTTTAAATTTATCAGTTTGTGTTTTCATTGAAATACACATACCTGTACACTGAGCTATTCAGACAAAGACGATAGAAAATTCCTTCGCTGAAATAACTTCTGAGAAATTTGTACAAACATCAATGATATATTTTTTAAATCTATATCTATGTTGGAAAAGTTTGTTGTTTGAAAGAAGTTGATTGATTTCGATCACTGAGCAAAGCTTGTCATGATCATCTATTATCTTTTTACGTTGTCCCTATTCCTTAAGGGAATGACTCAGAAGATGTCTCCCTGCCTTAGGAAGTTGTTTTTGTAAATGAAATATCTTTGGATCCTAATAAAGGACAATTCTAAAAAATTCTGATGAGGTCTAAAAAATATGTTAAAATATCATGATTTTCAACATCACCCTGCTCAACTATATATCTATGAAAAAACAAAACAAAATAAATTATTAATAAGAGTTGTGGGAAGTGCTTGTAAACCCGTCGGGATATTGAACAGGTCCGTTGGCAGCGGGTAAATGCATGCATGACGCCAAGACAACTTCGTCAGGGTACTGAACAGGCCCGCTGGCAGCGAAGCAATGTCGGGTATATGAAAATTTGCAAATAAGAAACCTCTTTAATGTCCTTTATTATGATCTAGAACTTCTTGGCAGCATACAGATGTCAGAGTGGGTTAAATGGCAACCCTGTCGAGGCTATGGACGCTTGCTGGCAGCAGTGGCTCTGCCAACAGTATTGAAGATTTTATCTTTAATATCGTCACTTGCTGGTCTTAAGATTGTTATCAGTTTTCATCTTTTAAAACACTGCTGGAATAGTTGGTTAATGATGATGTTTACACGATTTTCTGGTTGTCATTTTTGAGTTGGAATTATCTTTGTTGTCCTAATCTGAACTTGTCCATTTGGCAGAGATAACTGCTTATACCAGTGTGTCGCCGTTGTTGGCAGCCAATTCACATTTTACTACTGTCTTATAAGCTGCCTACACCAATGTTTTGCAAACATCAATTTTTCGTATCAATCCTCAAATAAACGACACTTTTATTTTTATGATTTTTTCACATTTACCTTCATTTTTGTTTTCACGACTGTAAGCGTGAAAACTTGGTCTTTCGTAGTCGCATTAAAATCATTATTGAATTGTCGATATCCTTCTTGTCGATATGCCCATTGCACTTACATTTCACTTATCATTATACAGTTGGCAAGCCCTTTTGATCTGTACTCATTCTTCGATTGATTGTGTAATTTTGTTTCATTGAGTTTGTGATGCATTAGCAAATGGATTTATATGGTCTTTGATTTGAACTACTTGACCATTGGTTTCATAAAGATATATAAGTGTTATGGTTAAACCCTTGATATATTTCATTTGATATGACACCTAGTTCAAAACGCACTGGCATATGGGTTAAACTCTTGATATGAATTGTTACAACGCATGTCACATAGTCCAACACTTGGTATTGGTTTCAATTTGTATGTTGGGTGTTTAAAACTATGGCACAACTGTGATTGCGCGCGTTGGTTTATACACTTACCATTGATTTCATTGGTCGGGCAAGTGACATAATTTTTAAAACTATACAATAGTGGGTTGAACAGCTATAAGCGCCGGTGGTTGTACCATTAGCAATGACTATTCTGCATGGAAAAAATAGCTCCACCACCTTCGCACGATGTCATTAATGCTTCACCTCTGTTAGCTCGGGTAACCCTTCGTGCACTCTGCTCCTGTGTATGCTATGATTCAAACCCTGGCTCGTTCACCGTGTGCTCGGCTCCATGGCACCGGTGGTGTGTATTGAGCCGAATGGTAGCCAAGCCTTGCTACTGTTCGAAAATGCCTGGAAAGACTTAGAGGATAGCGGTTGGCTCACCTTTGTGCAGAGGTTTGAGGGTTTTAATTTATTTGTTGCACAATAGTTCTCCCTAACTTTTGATGGCTGTAGAGCCAAGGTGGGTGACGTTCAGTTGGAAATTAGTGAAGAGTTCATTAGCTCTACCACCGAGTTAGCAGCCACGGGCCATCGTTGGTTTAAAAATTCAAAAGTGGAAGAGGTGCCATGGCCACTACTGTTCGTCTCGCGAAAGGTCACATCCTGTGACAGAGGTATGCCCATTTCCATGCTTAAACCACAATGGCATGACCTTTTAATGGTGGTTAAACAATTTGTGACCTGTGAGGGTCGATATGGACTCGTTTTTCTCTACCACCTGCGTTTGTTAATGAATTTTATAGGGTATCCATTGAATATGCCTTTCTACTTCCAGCGTAGCCTTTATAAAATGTCAAAAAGGTTTATAAGGGAGAAGGCCGATAGTAGCCTGTTCCACCATGGCCCAATCAGGCTTATCATTGTTCATCACTTGAGTCTCCACGGTGATAGCTGGCGAGCTTTTATCGCTCAAAATGGTTTTGATGATACAAACCCTGTCCAGATTGACAAGCATGTGATTAATGAAGCTAAGGTTGGGCCACCCGTGCCCTTCCATGTCCTACTACCTTCTCCTAAACCCTCGACCGACCCTGATGTTGACTTACCTGACGCTATAACTGAGAAGGTTGAGGCTATAAAATAGACTGTGAGCAAAAAGGTTAGAGGTAACCGTACTGTTGATGGAAAAAGTAAAAAGAATGCTCGACTTATCTTGAGAATGGCTAGGAATAAGCCTAAACCTAGTGTTGAGCAGAAGCCCATAGTCCTTAGTGAGGATTCAGACTCTGACATAGAACGCTTCCTAGCTAGTGAGTACCCTTACTCACAGGGTCTGTGCTCGGAGCCACCTTATGACTTCATTTTGAATTTCCCCCCTTGCCTAAGGAACAATCCGAGTTACCCAGGGATCAAACTACCTAACGAAACCCTCGGCAATTTAACCAAACCCTCACCTACTTTTTCGAATCCCGGACAGTCGTCATGTGACCAATGTGATGTGTGGTTGGAACGATACTATATAGACGTTCCTTTACTTCAATCAAAAATCAAATCGCTAGAAAACTAAGTTGCAGTGTTGACCAGCCAAAGGGACAAGCTTCAAGCAACTGATAGGAAGCATAGAACTACTGGTTCCATCATTTTTTGGAATGTTGAATCGCCTAACGCCGTTGTTAATTCCAAAATGTCATGATCAAGTTGTTTGCTCATCATACAGGTATGAATTTCGATATCATTTTCGATTTGTGAATTGCTAGGATTAATATAATGATGTGAGTTTGGTTTTCAAATAGCTCTGTCTATCATTCGAAATGGCTCTGTCATAATGTTGTTCATCCTGTACATTGTTTTCGCTTTTCTAAAAATAAATGAAGTTTTGATTTGGATATACGATTTGCTCATGCCCAGCTTAGCCACTGATAGATTTTCATCGGATTTGATTCGTTTGTCTGTTGAGTTAACGAAATCGATGGTTTGCTTTAAATTGAATTTGTTTGTATCCAACTTGAACAGGAGGTTTTCATGCTAAATTTAGAGCACGATCATATTTTGATTTGGTATGATTTCATTGTAGTCGGATCACATCGACCCTAATTGAATTTTGATGATTTGATTTTTGAAACGGTTTCGTGAGTTTGGTTGTTACGATATTTTAATATGTTGTGTCATGTAATCTTCTAAAACAGGAATACAACTCTGTTTGGCTCCTATTTGGAAAGAACGACTCTGTTTTTCATGAAAACAATATTCTCATTTAAGCCTGTGCAAATGATATTTACGCCCAAATTGTGGAACGGTTTTGATTCACGACGACTATGTTAAACCCCAGCTGTTCGATTCGCTTGATTGGATTTGTTGTGTATCTTCAATTAGTATGATCGATTTTATGAGTTGTATTCATATCAAAAATAGACTTGATTGCAGTTCTATTAATTTTAATTTTTTAACGAGTTTGTTAACTCAAATCGACTTATGTTATTTCTGTCAAATTCGTATGAGGAAATTCGGGTAATAGTCGTTTCAAAATAAGCTCAAGAAATGATTTCGTGAATGATTTTGTCTGCCCCAATTTGCAATAACAAATTATCGGACAACTCTTATGAACTCTGTTATCAACTGATTGATCCTGTTGTGATTTCATTTGAGTTTATTTACGCGCCAGTTTTGATTTAATTCGCTCATGACATGGATCGTTTGTTATGTCAATACAGTTATGTCGATTTGAAAACGATCTTGTTTGGATTCGATCGTGTTTCCTGTTGATGAGGCAGCATAACAATTTCCTATGATTTGTTTTAATTGTATCGATTTCAATTTGATATGAAACGATTTCATTACTGTTCATTACGATTCTGTTCATCCGACTTTGTGGCAACAAACGAAACAGAGTATATGCATCTCTGTAGTCATTTGATTTTAGTTTTGTTTTGATCTCGAATCTCGATTTGAATGATTCGTTTGTCTTTAAAATAGCTATTAGATACTT
>ML808786.1:114178-127714 GCA_009831015.1 Picea engelmannii
TCTCGAAAAAAATTCATTTAGGCCCTCAAAATGGCCCCGGAAGTGAAAACCTGCTAAAAATAGTAAATTGCCAAAATGGCCAGAAAACTGTTTTGAGCCATTTGGAAAAGGTGGGTGGCCCCCGATATCCACCTGGATCACTTAGGAAGTTCTTTTTGTAAATGAAACACCTCTGTATCCTAATAAAGGACAGTTCTAAAAACTTCTGATGAGGTCTAAAAAAATATGTTAAAATATCATGATTTTCAGCGTCACCCTGCTCAACTATATATCTATGAAAAAACAAAACAAAATAAATTATTAACAAGAGTTGTGGGAAGTGCTTGTAAGCCCGCCGGGATACTGAACAGGTCTGCTGGCAGTGGATAAATGCATGCATGACGCCAAGACAACTTCATCGGGGTACTGAACAGGCTCGCTGGCAGCGAAGCAATGACGAGTATATGAAAATTTGCAAATAAGAAACCTCTTTAATGTCCTTTATTCTGATATAGAACTTCTTGGCAGGATACAGATGTCAGAGTGGGTTAAATGGAAACCCTACCGAGGCTATGGACGCCTGCTGGCAGCAGTGGCTCTGCCAACAGTATTGAAGATTTTATCTTTAATATCGTCACTTGCCGGTCTTAAGACTGTTATCAGTTTTCATTTTTTAAAACACTGCTGGAATAGTTGGTTAATGATGATGTTTACACGATTTTCTGGTTGTCATTTTTGAGTTGGAATTATCTTTGTTGTCCTAATCTGAACTTGTCCTTTTGGCAGAGATAACTGCTTCTACCAGTGTGTCACCATTGTTAGCAGCCAATTCAAATTTTACTACTATCTTATAAGCTGCCTACACCAATGTTTTGCAAACATCAATTTTTCGTCACAATCCTCAAATAAACGACACTTTTATTTTTATGATTTTTTCAAATTTACCTTCGTTTTTGTTTTCACGACTGTAAGCGTGAAAACTTGGTCTTTCGTAGTCACATTAAAATCATTATTGAATTGTTGTTTTCCTTCTTGTCGATATGCCCATTGCGCTTACATTCCACTTATCATTATACAATTGGCAAGACCTTTTGATCTGTACTCATTCTTCGATTGATTGTGTAATTTTGTTTCATTGAGTTTGTGATGCATTGGCAATTGGATTTATATGTTCTTTGATTTGAACTACTTGACCATTGGTTTCATAAAGATATATAAGTGTTATGGTTAAACCCTTGATATATTTCATTTGATATGACACCTAGTTCAAAATGCAATGGCATATTGGTTAAACTCTTGATATGAATTGTTACAACGCATGTCACATAGTCCAACACTTGGTAATGGTTTCGATTTGTATGTTGGATGTTTAAAACTATGGCACAACTTTGATTGCGCACTTTGGTTTATACACTTACCATTGATTTCATTGGTCGGGCAAGTGACATAATTGTTAAAACTATACAATAGTGGGTTGAACAACTATAAGCGCCGACGGTTGTACCATTAGCAATGACTATTTAGCATGGAAGAAATAGCTCCACCACCTTCGCACGATGTCATTAATGCTTCACCTCTGTTAGCTCGGGTAACCCTTCGTGCACTATGCTCCTGTGTATGCTATGATTCAAACCCTAGCTCATTCACCGTGTGCTCGGCTCCATGGCACCGGTGGTGCGAATTGAGCCGAATGGTAGCCAAGCCTTGCTACTGTTCGACAATGCCCGGAAAGACTTAGAGGATAGCGGTTGGCTCACCTTTGTGCATAGGTTTGAGGGTTTTAATTTATTTGTTGCACAACAGTTTGCCCTGAATTTTGATGGCTATAGAGCCAAGGTGGGTGACGTTCAGTTGGAAATTAGTAAAGATTTCATTAGCTCTGCCACCGGGTTAGCAGCCACGAGCCAGCGTTGGTTTAAAAATTCATAAGTGGAAGAGGTGCCATGGCCACTACTGTTCGTCTCGCGAAAGGTCACATCCTGTGACAGAGGTATGCCCATTTCCATTCTTAAACCACGATGGCATGACCTTTTAATGGTGGTTCAACAATTCGTGACCTGTGAGGGTCGATATGGACTCGTTTTTCTCTACCACCTGCGTTTATTAATTAATTTTATAGGGTATCCATTGAATATGCCTTTCTACTTCCAGCGTAGCCTTTCTAAAATGTCAAAAAGGTTTAAAAGGGAGAAGGCTGATAGTAGCCTGTTCCACCATGGCCTAATCAGGCTTATCATTGTTCATCACTTAAGTCTCCACGGTGATAGCTGGCGAGATTTTATCGCTCGAAATGGTTTTGATGATACAGACCCTGTCGAGATTGACATGCCTATGATTAATGAAGCTAAGGTCGGGCCACCCGTGCCCTTCCATGTCCTACTGCCTTCTCCTAAACCCTCGACCGACCCTGATGTTGACTTACTCGATGCTATAACTGAGAAGGTTGAGACTATAAAAAATCCTGTGAGAAAAAAGGTTAGAGCTAACCCTACTGTTGATGGCAAAGGTAAAAAGAATGGTCGGCTTATCTCGAGAATGGCTAGGAATAAGCCTAAAATGATCTTGTTTGGATTGGATCATGTTTCCTGTTGATGAGGCAGAATAACAATTGCCTATGATTTGTTTTAATTGTATCGATTTCAATTTGATATGAAATGATTTCATTACTGTTCATTACGATTCTGTTCACCCAACTTTGTGGCAACAAACGAAACAGAGTATATGCATTTATGTAGTCATTTGATTTTAATTTTGTTTTGATCTCAAATCTCGATTTGAATGATTTTTTTGTCTTTAAGATAGCTATTAGATACTTGTTATTAGTTGAATTTAATTCTTGAATGATTTGAATTGAATGCTGATTCTGTGTCTTATTTAGACCAGCTACAGAATCGCAAGATTCTATAGCTAGTCTATAGAATTAGATTTTTATCATTTTCGTTAACAAAATATCCTCCTAACTTGTTCATTTTTTACCCTTTTCGGGTACATCCGAATTGCATTGGGCATGCTAGACAGTCTAGGAGATATTTGTGTGTTTTAGTTTTATTTTAGGTTCCTAGTTTAGTCAGACTTGGGATATCTTCCCAGATTTTATGTAAACAGTTTTGATAACTTCCACAAGGATGTTTTAACCTGTGGAAGGTCTTTAAATACTTATTATTTTTTGTAATAAGGAGCATCCTCACTTGTGGGAGAACCAGGCTATGGATTTCTAATACAAACTGAGACAGGAATTGATGTTATTGCTACAGTTGTCGCTTTCATAATATCAATCTTTTGTTTCAAGTTTATGCATGTCGTTTGCAGTTGATTATAGACTACTTTAGCTATCATAGCCTATCCATAATCTGATCTCTTTCATTATTAAAAAAAAAAAGTACAACAATTTATATGTTTCAATTAATGAATCACAGATTTCTCTTCTTTCTTAATTGAATCATTTCGTATAGATCTTTGCATACAGGTTTATCTAACTGTGAAGATTTATAAATCATAAGATTGTTGTGAATTTTTTATGTCTTGTTTGTCCTGTAATTATATTGAAGAGCACAGCAGCCTCCCATTTACGAGAAGCTAGTGGATAGTTCGGTGCGGGTTTCCTCTCTCCGATCAGCTAAGACAATCATCATACATAGGACAAATCTGGAGCGTTTCTCCAGGTCAGTTTGTGATTTATTTTCGTTAATTTGTTAGAATAATATTAGTAGTTTAGTTAGATATATGTTTAGTTAAATTTGTAGTTAGAATTAGTATATTATTTGTTTAGTTTAGTTACTTTTGTTTTGATTTTTGTTCACAAAATTATAAAATCAACAAAAATATCTTTCTCTGTGTTAGGGCAGAATATAAATGAGTTTTTTCAGGTTTCATTTAAATCTATAAATTGTAGATATTGTACATTTTGTGAATAGGTTATATTTTCGTTAGTAGTTAGATAGTTAATTAAGTTAGAATTAGTATAGTATTAGATAGTTGATTGTATATATAGAATAGTTAGATTAGTTTAGTTTGTTTTAATAGTTAGTTTTAATTAGATTAGTGTACTAGTTTGTTTAATAGTTAGTTTTAGTTAGATTTATTAGTTTAGAGTAGTTTTCCTTTTTTTTGTTTTCTTAGGACCTTAGATCGGCTAACGGAGCCGCTAAACCCGTCAGGATGGTTCATCCCAAACGGCTTGGGTTATTTGACAACCTCGGACCAGTTCCACTCTTCCAGTTGACGAACGGTCAATTTTGCCCGTCCACAAATGGCGCTAGAAGGAGGGCCTGAACTTTATTAATGGCACAAGGCGGTCGCAAGACTCCTCCACCACCTAATCGCTCACCTATAATGACTGGAAGACATTCAAACGATAATATTCCCCTTCAAACAACAACTACTTCAACAAACGATCCACAGATCACAGTTGAGCCAACAACCCCTAATCCTACAGATGGTGACATACAAGAGATTGTCCGTCAGTATCTTATTAAAACACATAGTGCCTTAGCCCATTTGAGGCAACCTAACCGTCCGTGGGGCCAACCTTTGGACTTATCTGATATCAGAGAACAATTAGGAGGCATTAATCTCACTGTGAATCCTTCAGATCCAGTCCTAAATCCTCCTGCAGGAGGATCTGGGATACCCCCTTCACCACCTCCATCATCTCCTTCCTCTTCTGGAGGAGGTTCCTCTGACAAAGGCGATTCCCCTTCTCATCCTTCCACACCCACTACCCCAATGTAAAATCAGAACAACCCTGCTAGACCCTGGCTTGACCAGGATGCTGTCGTTGTACCTGGAGCTCAGCATCCTCTACCTAAACACCCGGAGAAATGGCTTCCCAAGTTTGACCCTGACTCAAAACAGATCGTTGAAGATCACATTAAAAAGTTTATGTTAGCCATAAGACTCCACAATGTCGAACATGAAGATTTTGTCTGTAGGTTGTTCCCTTATACTTTCGAGGGTAATGCTTCCACATGGTACTTTGCCCAGCAACCCAATACCATCGTGTCTTGGGAAAAGTTTGAGTCATGCTTTTTGGAAAAGTTCGGAGACGGTAAACCTCTGGAAGTCCTAGTCATGGATATTTCTAGCTTAAGAATGAACCCAAAATAAAAAGTTAAAGAATTTAATCAAATATTCTTAACACTTAAAAACCGAATCCCTACAGATTCCATGCCTGCTGAGAGTCTTAGAATAGCATACTACACTAAAGCTTTGCATCAAAGTATAGCTATTTGGGTTAAACGATCTAAGAAAGCCACGTTGTTAGAAGCCTTCGAGGAGGCCAGCCAGATTGAAAAAGACATTCTTAGTATTAAATACTCTACTAGAAATGAAACAGAGACTAGTTCTTCTTCCAAAAAGAAGATCGAAATCCTCCCCAGACCTATTCAAAGTAAAACACAACCTGAAAATTCTGATTTAGAAAACTTAACCAAAGTTGTTCAAAAACTGTCAAATCAAGTTATAGACTTGAAAAGAACGACCAAAGAAGCTTCCTCGAGCAAAGGACCTTACAAACCCCCGTTCCGGAAGCCTTTTCCTACCAATCGACCTAATCCAACCACCGAAGGCCTAAATCTAGAAAATCTGCAATGCGCCCTTCAAACAATTCTAGAAGCCCAAGATAAATTGATGCCTCCTGACATTCCTAAGGAGGTAGTTGAACAAGAGACAATTCAAGAAGAAGAGTCTTCTCCAAACATTTTTGGACACTTCTCGGATAGCATATTTCAAGATAATTTCGATACAGTACATCCCTATAATACCAGGAGTAAGACAACAAACAAACCTTCTTCTGAAAACACTACAACTTCGCCTCCAAAGCAATCTAAACCAGCTGAGACTAAACAGAGTAATGTGAACCCCAACTTGGATTATGATGTAGTTGAAGATCTTAAAAAGTTGAGAGCTAACATTTCTATTTATGAGTTATTGAAGTTTCCATTTCTGCTACAAAAAATGTTACAGAATATCTCAAAGAATGGCAAAAATGGTAATTCTAATGGTAACAAGGTTTTGCAGAACAAAGTTCCCCGGAAGACTTCCACTAAAAACAATCCTGATCCTCAAGATAAACGAAGCCTTCCTGTAAGTAATGTAAATAATGTAGATAAAGTAGCTTTAGAAACTGCGAGTAAAAAGCCACAAGCTACCAGCCTTAGTACTCACAAAAATGTACCTCCATTTTTGTTAGCCTTCGAAATCTTTAATAGAAACGTGCACAATTGTATGGTAGACTCAGGAGCGTCATCCAATGTGATGCCTTGGTCTGTTTTCCAAAAGGTTAACGCTGAAGTTGAACCCTCTACTTTAAAAATCATACAACTTGATCAGAGAAATGTTAAACTTATAGGTGAACTAAAGAATGTGCTTATTAGATTATCGTCTAACCCCAAGGTTCATCAAGTTATTGATATAATTTTTGTGGATATTCCAGAAGTGTATGGTCTGTTTTTAAGCAGGGACTGGTCGGAACAGCTACATGGTTATTTCACGACAGATTGGTTCCATCTATGGCTTCCAGAAAATGGCAAGCCTAATAAGATCAAGGTAAATCCTGAACGCTACCTTAAGTTCACGATCACAGATTTGAATGATCCCAACGAACCATTTACACCTTCTGTCGATTCACCCGAAGTACAAGGGATGGACACCTTCTTTGGCAATTTCATGGCCAAAGCTTCACCTATCACCAATCCAGAACAACAGTCCGAGATTGTAGCATATATGCAGCCAACAACTTCCACGCAACGGTCCCATGTGCCCGATGAAAATCAAATTTGGTCTCTTTATTTTGACGAGTCAAAGTCCAAAGAAGGAGCTGGAGCAGGCTGCGTCATTATCGATCCGGCAGGTAACAAAACATTAATTGCATGTAGGTTGGAATTTGAATGTACTAATAATACTGCAGAATATGAGGCTTTACTGCAAGGTCTCAGAAAAGCTTCGGATATGAACATTCAAAATTTAATCGTCTTTGGCAACTCTGAAATAGTGGTTAGACAGGTAAGAGACTCTATCCACTGTCTGTCTCCACATCTCAAAAGCTACCAGTCTGAGGTATGGAATATAATGAATAAATTTGTTGCTTTCAATATAAATTCTATTCCTAGATTGAATAACTCTGAAGCAGATTTATTAGCTAATGTAGCTTCTAAACTTCTTCCTGCAGAAGGCTTGTCTCCAGATGCATTCTCTGTTGAGCTATTGTTCCGGCCATCCGTTCCCGACAACATCATGAACTGGAAAGTCTTTGATGATGATCAGCAGATTATTAACTTTCTGGACATGGAAGAAACTTTTCAAGGCACGGTGATAGACGAACACACACACAATGACAATTTGCGTGATTTTACGGTAATACCAGATCCGAGAACTCCTGAATCTTCATCGGATATGGTAAACTCGATCCCTAAATCTGTAATTAGATTAGAGAAGTTTTATGATCTTCAAGGTAAATTTAAAAAGACGGTCAACTGTAAAATCAATAGTTCCTCGTTATCTTATGAAAAGGTGAACTTAGGAGCTAATGAAAATCCTCAGTGCATTAATCTAGGGTTGAGATGTTCTCAACAAGAAAAAGCTTCATTTATTAAATTGTTCAAAGAGTTTAAAGATGTCTTTGCATGGACGTATGATGACCTTAAAAATTTTGACCCTAACATCATACAACATGTCATTCCTATGAAGCCCCAAACCTTACCCTTTCAACAAAAACTAAGGAAAATGCACCCCAAGATCGAACCGACCGTTCAAAAGGAATTGAATAAACTCTTAAATGCTAAGATAATTTTCCCTGTTAGACACACTTAGTGGGTTTCTAACCTTGTCCCAGTCCGGAAGAAAAGTGGGGAAATTCGACTCTGTGTCGATTTCCGAAACCTTAATAGAGCGTCTGATAAAGACAACTATCTTGTCCTGCCCATGGAACAGATCCTTCAACAGGTATCTAGTTCTGAGAGGCTATCCTTACTGGATGGTTTCTTGGGATACAACCAAGTCCTGATGTCTCCACCAGACCAGCTTAAAACTACCTTCTATACTCCATGGGGCACTTATGCTTATCGAAAAATGCCCTTTGGATTGATTAATGCTGGCGCCACTTTTCAGACAGAAATGGACATTGCTTTCCGAGGCTTAATCAATCAGTCTGTCATAGTTTACTTAGATGATGTGACAGTATTTTCTAAAAATAAAAACGATCATCTAGCTCACTTACGAGCCGTTCTACAACGATGTCATAAATACGGCATCTCCTTGAATCCAAAAAAATCCATCTTTGCAGTAGAACAGGGTAAACTCTTAGGCTTCATTGTGTCTAGTGAAGGGATGATTATTGACGCTGAAAGGACTCAAGTCATCGCAAAACTTCCCCCTCCTATGTCCAAAAAATCTATGCAGTCTTTCTTAGGCCAGATTAACTTCGTGAGGAGATTCCTCCCCAGTTTCTCCGAAATGGTTAGGCCTTCACAGAATTTGATTAAGAAAGACACCCAATATCACTTGGGACACCTAGAAAGTCAAGCTTTTAATGCAATAAAGAAGGCCACAATAGACACTCCATCTCGCAAGAGCCCGGATTTTTCTCAAGACTTTATATGAAAATTTGCAAATAAGAAACCTCTTTAATGTCCTTTATTATGATCTAGAACTTCTTGGCAGCATACAGATGTCAGAGTGGGTTAAATGACAACCTTGCCGAGGCTATGGACGCCTGCTGGCAGAAGTGGCTCTGCCAACAGTATTGAAGATTTTATCTTTAATATCGTCACTTGATGGTCTTAAGATTGTTATCAGTTTTCATCTTTTAAAACACTGCTGGAATAGTTGGTTAATGATGATGTTTACACGATTTTCTAGTTGTCATTTTTGAGTTGGAATTATCTTTGTTGTCCTAATCTGAACTTGTCCATTTGGCAGAGATAACTGCTTCTACCAGTGTGTCGCCATTGTTGGCAGCCAATTCACATTTTACTACTGTCTTATAAGCTGCCTACACCAATGTTTTGCAAACATCAATTTTTCGGCGCAATCCTCAAATAAACGACACTTTTATTTTTACAATTTTTTCACATTTACCTTCGTTTTTGTTTTCACGACTGTAAGCATGAAAACTTGGTCTTTCGTAGTCGCATTAAAATCATTATTGAATTTTCATTATCCTTCTTGTCGATATGCCCATTGCGCTTACATTTCACTTATCATTATACAGTTGGCAAGCCCTTTTGATCTGTACTCATTCTTCGATTGATTGTGTAATTTTGTTTCATTGAGTTTGTGATGCATTGGCAATTGGATTTATATGTTCTTTGATTTGAACTACTTGACCATTGGTTTCATAAAGATATATAAGTGTTATGGTTCAACCCTTGATATATTTCATTTGATATGACACCTAGTTCAAAACGCATTGGCATATTGGTTAAACTCTTGATATGAATTGTTACAATGCATGTCACATAGTCCAACACTTGGTATTGGTTTCGATTTGTATGTTGGGTGTTTAAAACTATGGCACAACTTTGATTGCGCGCGTTGGTTTATACACTTACCATTGATTTCATTGGTCGGGCAAGTGACATAATTGTTAAAACTATACAATAGTGGGTTGACCAGCTATAAGCGCCGACGGTTGTACCATTAGCAATGATTATTCTGCATGGCAGAAATAGCTCCACCACCTTCGCACGATGTCATTAATGCTTCACCTCTGTTAGCTCGGGTAACCCTTCATGCACTCTTCTCTTATGTATGCTATGATTCAAACCCTGGCTCGTTCACCGTGTGCTCGGCTCTATGGCACTGATGGTGCGAATTCAGCCGAACGGTAGCCAAGCCTTGCTACTGTTCTACAATGCCCGGAAAGACTTAGAGGATAGCAGTTGGCTCACCTTTGTCCAGATGTTTGAGGGTTTTAATTTATTTGTTGCATAGCAGTTCGCCCTGACTTTTGATGGTTGTAGAGCCAAGGTGGGTGGCATTCAGTTGGAAATCAGTGAAGAGTTCATTAGCTCTGCCACCGGGTTAGCAGCCACGAGCCAGCGTTGGTTTAAAAATTCAAAAGTGGAAGAAGTTCCATGGCCACTACTGTTCGTCTCGCGAAAGGTCACATCCTGTGACAGAGGTATGCCCATTTCCATGCTTAAACCACGATGGAATGACCTTTTAATGGTGGTTAAACAATTGTGACCTGTGAGGGTCGATATGGACTCGTTTTTCTCTACCACCTGCGTTTGTTAATGAATTTTATAGGGTATCCATTGAATATGCCTTTCTACTTCCAGCGTAGCCTTTATAAAATGTCAAAAGGGTTTAAAAGGGAGAAGGCCGATAGTAGCCTATTCCACCATGGCCTAATCAAGCTTATCATTGTTCATCACTTGAGTCTCCACGGTGATAGTTGGTGAGCTTTTATCGCTCGAAATGGTTTTGATGATACAAACCCTGTCCAGATTGATAAGCCTGTGATTAATGAAGCTAAGGTCGGGCCACCCGTGCCCTTCCATGTCCTACTGCCTTCTCCTAAACCCTCGATCGACCCTAATGTTGACTTACCCGATGCTATAACTGAGAAGGTTGAGGCTATAAAAACGCCTGTGAGCCAAAAGGTTAGAGGTAACCGTACTGTTGATGGAAAAGGTAAAAAGAATGCTCGGCTTATCTCAAGAATGGCTAGGAATAAGCCTAAACCTAGTGTTGAGCAGAAGCCCATAGTCCTTAGTGAGGATTCAGACTCTGACATAGAATGCTTCCTAGCTAGTGAGTACCCTTACTCACAGGGTCTGTGCTCCGAGCCACCTTATGACTTCGTTTCGAATCTTCCCCCTTGCCTAAGGAACAATCCCAGTTACCCAGGGATCAAACTACCTAACGAAACCCTCGGCAATTTAACCAAACCCTCACCTCCTTTTTCGAAGCTCGGACAGTCGTCATGTGACCAATGTGATGTGTGGTTGGAACAATACTATATAGATGTTCCTGTACTTCAATCGAAAATCAAATCGCTAGAAAACTAATTTGCAGTGTTGACTAGCCAAAGGGACAAGATTCAAGCAACTGATAGGAAGCAGAGAACTACTGGTTCGATCATTTTTTGGAATGTTGAATCAGCTACAGCCATTGTCAATTCCAAAATGTCATGATCAAGTTGTCTGCTCATCATACAGGTATGAATTTCGATATCATTTTCGTTTTGTGAATTGCTAGGATTAATATAATGATGTGAGTTTGGTTTTCAAATAGCTCTGTCTATCATTCAAAATGGCTCTATCATAATGTTGTTCATCCTGTACATTGTTTTCGCTTTGCTAAAAATAAATGAAGTTTTGATTTGGATATACGATTTGCTCATGCCTAGCTTAGCCACTGATAGATTTTCATCGAATTTGATTCGTTTGTCTATTGAGTTAACGAAATCGATGGTTTGCTTTCAATTGAATTTGTTTGTATCCAACTTGTACAGGAGGTTTTCATTCTAAATTTAGAGCACGGTCATATTTTGATTTGGTATGATTTCATTGTAGTCGGATCACATCGACCCTAATTGAATTTTGATGATTTGATTTTTGAAACGGTTTCGTGAGTTTGGTTGTTACGATATTTTAATATGTTGTGTCATGTAATCTTCTAAAACAAGAATAAAACTCTATTTGGCTCCTATTTGGAAAGAACGACTCTATTTTTCATGAAAACAATATTCTCATTTAAGCCTGTGCAAATGATATTTACGCCCAAATTGTGGAACGGTTTTGATTCACGACGACTATGTTAAACCCCAGTTGTTTGATTCGCTTGATTGGATTTGTTGTGTATCTTCAATTAGTATGATCGATTTTATGAGTTGTATTCGTATCAAAAATAGACTTGATTGTAGCTCTATTAATTTTAATTTTCTAACAAGTTTGTTAACTCAGATCGACTTATGTTATTTCTGTCAAATTCGTATGAGGAAATTCGGGTAATAGTCGTTTCAAAATAAGCTCAAGAAATGATTTCGTGATTGATTTTGTCTGCCCCAATTTGCAATAACAAATGATCAGACAACTCTTACGAACTTTGTTATCAACTAATTGATCCTGTTGTGATTTCATTTGAGTTGATTTACGCGCCAGTTTTGATTTAATTCGCTCATGACATGGATCGTTTGTTATGTCAATACAGTTATGTCGATTTGAAAACAATCTTGTTTGGATTCGATCGTGTTTCCTGTTGATGAGGAAGCATAACAATTGCCTATGATTTGTTTTAATTGTATCGATTTCAATTTGATATGAAACGATTTCATTACTGTTCATTACGATTTTGTTCACCCGACTTTGTGGCAACAAACGAAACAGAGTATATGCATCTCTGTAGTCATTTGATTTTAGTTTTGTTTTGATCTCGAATCTCGATTTGAATGATTCATTTGTCTTTAAAATAGATATTAGATACTTGTTATTAGTTGAATTTAATTCTTGAATGATTTGAATTGAATGTTGATTCTATGTCTTATTTAGACCAGCTATAGAATCGCAAGATTCTGTAGCTAGTCTATAGAATTAGATTTTTATCATTTTCTTTAACCAAATATCCTCCTAAATTGTTCATTTTTTACCCTTTTCAGGTACATCCGAATTGCATTGGGAATGCTGGACAGTCTAGGAGATATTTGTGTGTTTTAGTTTTATTTTAGGTTCCTAGTTTAGTCAGACTTGGGATATCTTCCCAGATTTTATGTAAACAGTTTTCATAACTTCCACAGGGATGTTTTACCCTGTGGAAGGTCTTTAAATACTTATTATTTTTTGTAATAAGGAGCATCCTCACTTGTGGGAGAACCAGGCTATGGATTTCTAATACAAACTGAGACAGGAATTGATGTTATTGCTACAGCTTTTGCTTTCATAATATAAATCTTTTGTTTCAAGTTTATTCATGTCGTTTGCAGTTGATTATAGACTACTTTAGCTATCATAGTCTATTGCAGAATGATATGATTTGATTAATGTGCCATCCATAATCTGATCTCTTTCATTATTTAAACAACAAAAAAAAGTACAGCAATTACTATGTTTCAATTAATGAATCATAGATTTCTCTTCTTTCTTAATTGAATCATTTCGTATAGATCTTTGCATACAGGTTTATCTAGCTGTGAAGATTTATAAATCATGAGATTGTTGTGAATTTTTTATGTCTTGTTTGTCCTGTAATTATATTGAAGAGCACAGCAGCCTCCCGTTTATGAGAAGCTAGTGGATAGTTTGGTGCAGGTTTCCTCTCTCCGATCAGCTAAGACAATCATCATACACAGGACAAATCTGGAGCGTTTCTCCAGGTCAGTTTGTGATTTATTTTTGTTAATTTGTTAGAATAATATTAGTAGTTTAGTTAGATATATGTTTAGTTAAATTTGTAGTTAGAATTAGTATATTATTTGTTTAGTTTAGTTAGTTTTGTTTTTATTTCTGTTCACAAAATTATAAAATCAACAAAAATATCTTTCTCTGTCTTAGGGCAGAATATAAATGAGTTTTTTCAGGTTTCATTTAAATCTGTAAATTGTAGATATTGTACATT
>ML808786.1:136981-147815 GCA_009831015.1 Picea engelmannii
ATAACTTCCACAGGGATGTTTTACCCTGTGGAAGGTCTTTAAATACTTATTATTTTTTGTAATAAGAAGCATCCTCACTTGTGGGAGAACCAGGCTATGGATTTCTAATACAAACTGAGATAGGAATTGATGTTATTGCTACAACTTTCGCTTTCATAATATCAATCTTTTGTTTCAAGTTTATGCATGTCGTTTGGAGTTGATTATAGACTACTTTAGCTATCATAGTCTGTTGCAGAATGATATGATTTGATTAATGTGCCATCCATAATCTGATCTCTTTCATTATTTAAAAAAAAAAAAAAAAAAAGTACAGCAATTAGTATGTTTCAATTAATGAATCACACATTTCTCTTCTTTCTTAATTGAATCATTTCGTATAGATCTTTGCATACAGGTTTATCTAACTGTGAAGATTTATAAATCATAAGATTGTTGTGAATTTTTTATGTCTTGTTTGTCTTGTAATTATATTGAAGAGCACAGCAGCCTCCCGTTTACGAGAAGCTAGTGGGTAGTTCGGTGCGGGTTTCCTCTCTCCGATCAGCTAAGACAATCATCATACACAGGACAAATCTGGAGCGTTTCTCCAGGTCAGTTTGTGATTTATTTTCGTTAATTTGTTAGAATAATATTAGTAGTTTAGTTAGATATATGTTTAGTTAAATTTGTAGTTAGAATTAGTATATTAGTTGTTTAGTTTAGTTAGTTTTGTTTTTATTTCTGTTCACAAAATTATAAAATCAACAAAAATATCTTTCTCTGTCTTAGGGCAGAATATAAATGAGTTTTTTCAGGTTTCATTTAAATCTGTAAATTGTAGATATTGTACATTTTGTGAATAAGTTATATTTCCATTAGTAGTTAGATAGTTAATTAGTTAGAATTAGTATAGTATTAGATAGTAGATTGTATATATAGAATAGTTAGATTAGTTTAGTTTGTTTTAATAGTTAGTTTTAATTAGATTAGTGTATTAGTTTGTTTAATAGTTAGTTTTAGTTAGATTAGTTAGTTTAGAGTAGTTTTCCTTTTTTTTGTTTTCTTAGGACCTTAGATCGGCTAACGGAGCCACTAAACCCGTCAGGGTGGTTCATCCCAAACGACTTGGGTTATTAGACAACCCCGGACCGGTTCCACTCTTCCAGTTGATGGACGGTCAATTTCGCCCGTCAACACAGAGTTAACCATTTTTCTAGGGCTTCTGCATCTATTTGTCCTTCAAATACAGGAATATCAAAGTTAACTTGTACCTTGAAAGGCGAGGTGCCTCCAAAGTGGTCGCTTGATGAAGATGCACCTGATGCTATCGGCAGGTGTTGAAGAATGTGGGAAAAATTCTCCATCATTTCGTCCTTATGTCGTGTGAGAGCTTGCCCAAGAAACAGATTGATAGGATCGTCTACTCCGTTGTTTTTCTTTTCTTCCGCCATTGAGGGTTTCTTGGGTGTGCGAGAGCAATTGTCTTGAAGAGAGACAAGCTCGAGACCCAACTTGCTATACTCGGACCTCGTCGGGTACAGGCACTGAAAAAACGATCAAGAGCAGCCTACTCTGATACCACTAATCCAGATTATTTTCGGCATGAAATGAGATTGGAGATATAATAAAGAAATGCATAGAGATATCGCAGATATTCAATAATATAGCAGAAATGTATCAGAGATGCAACCATAAACACAGAGATACAGTAATACATGATTTCTATTAACGAAATAAATGTACAGAGACTGTAAAATACAGAGTGAAATACTTGCTAGAATAGTGGTAGCTTATCTATGAGAAGATATGTGATGGCTACTCGCATCCGTGAGAAGATGATTGCAATGAGGCTCTGAAGGCCTTTTTACAATAAACAGGAATTCCAAAAGTCCTAGACATCCAAAAACCTAACCCTAGGAGATGAAGCGCCAAAAGTCATGTGGGCCCCATCTGGGTAAGTTAGTACATCAACTTCCCGGGGTCGTAACTTTTGCATACGATCTTCGTTTTAGGCGTATAATAGCTCGTTGGAAAGGTATCATCGAGGAGATTCATTTTGGGGGCTTAATTATGCCTTCAACTATAATTGAGAACCTCGATCTTGAAAAACCTTCATTTAGGCCCTCAAAATGGCCTCGTAAGTTAAAACCTGCTAAAAATAGTAAATTGCCAAAATTGCCAGAAAGTTGTTTTGAGCCAGTTGGAAAAGGTGGGTGGCCACAGATATCCACCTGGATCACTCTTTTTGTTATTTTTTCCCGGCGGACAGGTTTCAAGCAACCACTCCCAACCTGCTATTTATATGGTGGTTTTCCATACAATTATTATGATAAATTGTGGTGTGTTGAGATATGCATAGTTAACAGGAGCATTGTTACTGCGAGGGAATACAAGGATCCCACGATATACGTGATATGGGATGGAATTCATTATTCTGAAACTGCAAATTTTCATATTTGGTCACGATTAATGTCGGTCGACTACTCCGAACCCACATTATCTCCGGCCCAAGCATGTCATTCTCATCCAGAGATAAAGTAGGATTAAATCCTATGAATTATTTGTTTCCATCTTGAAGTAATTGACCACTTTGAAAATTGAAATTCGACCCCGTCATTCATGAAAATTGGATGACAAATTTCTATTACCAACATTTTAAATATTTAGCTTTTAACACTTTTTTTATGTTATCGTTACCTTGTTGATGAACTTTCACACGCTTAAGACATAAACTCACAAAATGCAAATATTAAACTTTAAAAGTATTCACATTATAATGTTTTGGGCTTGTTTTTTAATTATTTTCATATGAAACGACGATGTGGCATGATCTTGGCTTTGAAGCGCAATCGATTTTAGGAAGGAGATGAGGGAAAATATCTTGGGTTTTATCACTTGAATACAATGAGAATTCATTTCTCACTCTAAGGAATCATTTTATACTTTCAATGTGGTATAAATCCTTATACAACAGATCTAACGATTGAGAGTTGGATTGGGCGTAGATGGACAATAACAGTGAAAGTACCTTGCACAAAATTGATGGACGAAAAAGCGATAATGGGGAATTAGGGAAGGCTCTTGTAGGAACACACATTTATTCCTTTAAAATAGCTTTGATGCCTTCTGAATTGCCACACAAATTCCACTCTCAACTCCCTTTGCTACATAACCCAATTTAGTTGTGTACATTCTTCAAGCTTTATTCTTTAACCATATTATCAAGTCATCCTCGTCCTTTAGTTTTATGGCACTCTATTTGAGTCTGGCAATAAATTATTTCCACTCTTCTGCTTAACCCCCTGCAGGCCTAGCTGTGAATCAGATTTCCATTCTTAATTCCTTAGTATAGAGCCCTGTTCTACTAAATCTGCCAGACTATAAATTTCCAGGGAACAGAGAAACATTTTTTGAGAAGCTAATAACCCGTAATAATTCATATAGCCTAAACAGTGGCCTTTCCCTATTTTTATATTGCTTCCTTTGCTAATCTTCCATCCCAACCATTTACCTACCATTGAAAGGCTTTGAGTAATACCTTCCATACCATACCATTGATTCCTCTCCATATTCCATTATTTCTTCCCTAATCCAATCCTCTACATATCACAGGGCTATGGATTTATCTTTCACTACCATACCCTGCAGACCTTCATTATTTATCATCCTCCACAAACTCTTAGCTGTAAGTGCCTATCCACACCCATTAATGTTTTTGAGATCCAATCCTCCTTTCTTGTTAGGTTTAACTACTTTCTTTCATATGACCAAAGCAATGCCTTCCTTCTCTTTTCCTTGTCCATAAGAAACCAAAGCATTTTTCCCTAATTTTTTCAACATACTATTTGGGATGTGTGCTAAGAATAGCGAGTGCAAATGCACTGACTCGACCTGTCTAGTTTCTTTACTGGCTACAACTGCAATAGGCTAGACTGAACATATTTCTGGAGCATCCAATGACTTAGGAAACCTGCAAAACCGAAGCTTCCTTGCAAAGAAATGGCATGTAGAAATGACATATTACTATATAAAGAATATGTGTTTTCTAGTGATTAAGAACATGTGTTTTCTTCTAAGAGGTCTCAAGTTCGAATACAAAGAGGTCGGGTATGTATACCTCCCTAGACTTTACAAGTCAAATCGGGCGGAGGGAGTCCCTTGTCCCACAAACAAGAGAGTCTCATACACCAATTTGTTGTCTAACTTAGCTGTAACCTTAAAAATAGATTATTATTATAATAATAAATACTGAACCAGCTTTAATTACTGCTAAAAGATAATGATAATAAAATTATCAAGTAATTACCATCTCTATATAAAGCTTATTGCATAAAGCTTACTGCTGTTCAGTTTGAACCATTATAAAACCATTCTTCCAAAAACTGCTATAACAACCATTAAAAAACGGTACTTTCATCTGTGTTACCGGATACCCGGGGGCTTGAGGCTGGATCCGCAGATCCGCTTAGGATCCACCACGTAAACGGAATCTTCAAGCACGGAAACGGACCCCATGCTGCCGAAATGGATCCTGTGCCAACTGTCCCTCACACGCCGGATCCCAAGCAAATAACATTATAGTTTTAGGTACAATGGTGGAAGAAACCGTGTGGAAGACGGACATTAATAATGGAAAACGACAAATCCACTCARGAAAGTGGGGYGATACTGCCTTCTGCTTGACCGGTGCATGGAAAGGAAACCACTGTAACAWCTCATGGAAATATCCGGCCACTTTCCCATGCTGCCTTCCCTTAAAATAACTGCTCAGCACTTCAATTCATTCATACTTTGAGTGGTATTCAGTTTATGTAATTGATTTTGGAGCAAATGAAGAATTCATTTTCTGGCCCGTTAAATAATCAGAACATCCGGATCAAAATGAAGAGAGGAGCTAACACGTTTGAGCCTTGTTTTTTAACATATTTCACAATGTTGAATAGTCATTTAGCTTATTGGATATTTTGCTTTCGTGTTCATTAAAGTTTAGGAATTATCCTTTGGGGAACTTTGATATATTCTTCAAAGTTAAAGTTAATCTCATGAATATGACCAACAAATAAAGGGTTCTATTAAATTGAATTAGTAATATGATAGAAATGGTCTAAACGTTAGCATAAACTCATTGGTGGTGGTTAAAAGACTTTCATCACAAAAAACTAATTGTCGCCAATTTGACTCTCCAACCTTTAGCCTTTTTCCTTGCCACAAACTGTGCGATAACATTTTGGCGCCGTTGTTGGGTAACACTGAGTCAATTCTCCTCAAGACGACACTTTTCGGTAAGCCTTGCCTCTAGAGTTTCCATCTTACAAGCTTACCTGGCAACTCCATTAGGGTGTTTTCCCTTTTCTTTGATAGTTTCAAGTAAACTATTTGGCGACTCCACAAGCCACAAAGAGGTTCAATAATCCTCCTTTATCTTTTATAAGGAAGCCTCCCAGGAACTATCCTGTTGTAAAATCACTTTTCGGAAAAAGTCTTCCTTTGAAAACCATGTCTAGTTCTCAGACCACTACAACGAACCCAACCAACAATCAAAGACAATGATCATCTACTCTTTTCAAACTACTAGACATGTCAGCCATACCAAGCTATCCTAGGAAAATGCCACCCAAGTATGAAAAGTGGTTGCCTAAATTTACCGGTACTAATGCAATCAATGTCAAAGATCACATGAGCAACTTTTGGGTGTTTTTCCAGCTTCATCTCGTTAGTGATGATGTTGAAGACTTAGTCATGAAGCTGTTCTCCACTACCCTCTTTGATGCTTCAAGGAGTTGATACTTGGGCCTTCCTGATGGTGGCATTAAAACCATGGAAAAACTAGAAGAAGCTTTCCTCAAAAGATGGAGTATGAAATAAGATCCTAACATGCTTCTTACCCGACTGAATTCCCTTTGGAAACATGAGAATGAATCTATCCGGGAGTTCCACACTAGGTTTGAGACTTTGCTGCAAAATATCCCTGGGAGCCATCATCTAAATGGTGATTACCTTGTCCATATCTACACCAAATATTTCAATGGCCAATTAAGGTATCTTCTCAGGGACAAAAACCCCCAATCCATCCAAGAAGCCCAAGAGCTCGCTACTAAAATTGAGGGAAAACTCCTTTCATCTAAAATTGAGCCTTTCACAAATCCAAGAGGGGAAATAGACATCAAGCCAAAGTTAGTGCACAATGTCGAACCTACCTTAGACCTTTGTGCCAGTATAGAAAAGTTACAAGCTTCCATGGATGGTATCATAAAAAATCAAGAGAAAATGATGAGTAGGATCGTCAACTTGGAAAGATCCCAGATCCAAGCACCCATGGTCCCGTACAAAGGGAAATTTCAAAAGGGGAACCAATTTTATAAACCAAAGAATGAGAAGGAATTTCCAAACACCTTAGCCCCTACAAACGTTGTCGATGAGAACCCTTGGTGCTTAGAATGGAGTGAAGCACATTGGGAGCATGAATTTCCTTACAGTAATAATGGCCATCAAGAAATGAACAATATAGGACATGTCATGGAAGGCCCTGAGATAAATATCACCTCTAAAGAACATCAACAGGCCATGAAAGATGCAACCAGGTTAGCCAGAATGGCAATAATAAACAACCTAGACCAGGAATCAAGAGAAAATCTAAAGAAACAAGAGTTCCAGGTGTATAGGAGAAAAAAAATGAACCAACCTGTCGTTGACCAAATAAAACCCCCACTGGATGCACTTCTTCCCAAGACATCCAAGAATGAAGGGGCTAACTTGAACTTTGACTTTGAGGGGGCACTATCCAAGTTGCATGTAACTATTCCCCTAAAGGAAGTCATTAAGGTCCCATCTATCAAAAAACATTTTGACAATTTCTTTCAAGAATCAGATGGACCCATGGACCCTCCTATCATGTTGCAATCCAATCACTTCAGGGTCCAATACAACGAAAATCCTCCCTTTTTCATGACTTTAATAATGAACAACAAGAGCCTCAACAACTGCATTCTGGATATAGGGATAGGTACTAACATGATGTCCCTTAAAGTCATGGAACAATTAGGGTTGAAGATCACACGGCCTTACAGGAATGTGTGTGGCTTCGAATCTAAATCCATACCCACACATGGGGTAGTTGAAAATGTGGAAGTTTTCCTTAAGGAGTGCCCAGAGAAAGTAATCCACATCGACATTGTGATAGTTGACGTCCCAGATGTGTGGGGAATGTTGTTGTCTAGGAAATTTGCTTCAATGTTGGGTGGCACCCTCGAGATGGACCTCACATTTGTGGAATTACCTTTAAAAGATGGAATAATAGGTCGTCTCCTAAATGTGCCAGTAACCGAAAACCATGCGCTAGAAATTGATCACCCCGTCATAGATTACAAGCCACATGATGAGATCATACAAACCCTTCATGAGTACTCCCCAGAAGATATGCCTTTTGCGACAGAAGAGGAATTTGATCAGAATAAATGGCCCAGGAAAGAGGAATACCAACAACTCCTAGACGAATTCAAAGACAAAGAAACCAGAACTGTGAATATACTAAAAATACCAAAAGACGATTTATGGATTCATCTGTCCCAACAGGAAGTGTTTACAACAGAAGCCCACCCTCCTGCCTCTGCACAATACACCAGGGTCATCCAAGGGACAACCAAGTACAAGATTAGGAAGTACATGGAAGGAGACGTAGTGTGGATGTGGGATACCCAGAAGGGAGAGTCAACTAATGTCAAAGGAAGCACTCAGTCATGGCTCAGACCTTTCAAAGTTGGAAGAGAATCAGTAGATGACTCCTACTATTTGTCCACTTTGGAAGGAAGAAGGCGCCCATTACCAATCAACAGGCACCTCCTCAAACCCCACCAAGGTGGGGTAACCTGACTTCACAAGTAAGTGCAGGTAAGTAGGCATTTTGCATTCATGTATTATACCATTTGCATTGCATGTTAGTTTGCTTTCACATTTACATTATTGATTGTTTTATTTCAGTCTATATATTTATATATGTTGGAGTGGCATTACCACCCCAATTTTGTTACTGATGTTTCTATTGAGATCGAGCATGTCAACAGGTTATGCCAGATATGTTGAGGTTCTCATGCGCTCTACGGTGAGCACATGTCCCCGAGTTGGAGCCAGATGTTATCCCCACTTTTAGGGATAACTAGGAGATCATGTCTCGAGGCCCATAGGTCCTAGACATGGAGTACCGAGAGCAGGATTGACTTTAGCATGGCCCTGGAGGGCCCACCTTTTCTTTCTTCCAACATCTTTATCTTGTCAATAGCAGCAACATCCACCACCATTGGCTTGGTCCTGTTTCAGAGATGGTTATTGCTCCATGAAGTAATTAGTCCAGGTATCATGGTATGTGTCACTTTGATCATCAAAAAAACTTGAATATATGCATCTGATTCCTTTTATTTCTAACAACTGCTTGGATCTTACACTTGCCCACTTGACCATGTCTCGGGGGATTGACAGGATGCCCTAGTAAGCCTATGTCTATAGGTTTTGGTTTGCCACTGGGGGAATTTTTGAAAATCCAGCGTCCGCTCCCATCATAGCACCATTGTTTCATCTTGCTTCCCGCTCACCTATCCCATTCCAATTTTTCGGGCACTGGGTTGACCTATTTTCAGGATTGCACCTTATCTTGTGGGAAGAAGGGGCTATAGGCCCATAAGGTAAAAGCAAGCTGGTAAAAGATAAAATCCTAAGAATAAAACCTCGAGATGCTTCGCCTAGGGATCCCTGATAAAGCAATGAAAGGCTTCTCAGCAAGAAATAAGAGGGACCTAGAAAAGTAATAAAACAAGACCTAACCAGAGGATAGGGGGTCTCATTACGAGCCAACCTATTAGGTCCATGGGTACCTAGCAGTATGACATTGCCACCAGTTGGTTACCATGCCAGGGCAATGACTCTTGGTTGCATGGCCAAGGGAAAGGGCATCTCATCACGAGCCAACCTTCTCATTTCTGTGAAATTACTTGTGGGTAATGCTGTCACCACTGGTCACCACGCCAGGGCAGTGTCCCTTGATTAGCTCTTGAACCAAAAAAAAGGAAAAAGAAATAAAAGATAAAAGAATAAAAGGCAAGAATGGGATTGGAAAAATTTGCATCCAGGACAGGTACATCTTGCCTTCTACAAAGGCACCCACATGTATCGTTTCTTGCATCCTTTACCCTCGTTGCACCCAGATGCTTGGAAATCCCCTAACCACATCACCCACTTACATGGCTTGGATGAGGTCTCTTCCGGGAACTTTCCTGTTCCAGTGGACACTAGCCCAATAGGGCGCCTTGTCTTTTTCTCTAAACTTGTATTGCAGGCTTGTGTAACGTCTTTGAGCTATCAACTGATGTATTAGGGATTTTGTGCACATGTTTAAAAATATTGATGGTGAGATGTGATTGACATTGATATGATCCCGGTGACTGATGATCCCATGGAGGGCATAGCTATTGATGTGAAGGACCATGCCTGATGGACAGGTACCATTTTGGATCGGTACACATGGGGAGATGATCAGTTCAGACCTCCATGGGGATGAATAGCCCATCAGGTGGATGCTGAGACCCCATCAAGGGGCAGAGACAGAACAAAGATGGATCAGGGGCTTTACACCAGAGAAGAAGAGGACGTTCCACCAAAGGCACTTTGGCTGAGCTTGACCTAGGGGGATTGACCCTTTTTCAATGGAACGTTGGCCTTGGAAGGCCTAAGACGTCACCCATCATGACCATGACATCATCCAACCTTATGGACGTCTTGGGAGGTAGACTAGGCAGTATTGGCACGTGTGGCAGGTTGGAGAAGCCCAAGGAGGGCTAATGTTTTGCTCCAGGATGCTCCATTTTCCCTAGAAGGGGATGATGTCTCCCTTGGAGGGGTTTGATGACCCTTTTCAACTTGATTAGGTTCCAATTTTGAGCATTTAATGTAAAAACAATATGATTTAGTATTTTTTCCTTGTCGGCCTTTCACATGACCTAAAATGTAAATTTAGGTCATGATACAGTATAAATGAAGGATTTTCACCTTCATTTTTTTATCATCTCTCACTCACTCAATAGTGAGGTCTAAAATTTGCGCTAGACTTGGGTTATTTGACTGATTTAGTGAGGCGCAATTGTTGAAGGAATATTTCCATGGCATGTTTTGGAAATTCTCTTGATGGAAGGTGTTACAACTAGGGTTTGTTATGCTTTTTCTTGGTGAAATGTAAGTATTTTTCTGCAAAACTTCTTGATTGAATGGTTGCATTATTTATTTCTTGCATATATTTATAATTTTGTTGAACAAAACCCTAGGTGGCAAGCACACAAGTAGGTCCTTGTCTCATGTCCCCATTAAGAGAATTTTTTAGCCATTGTTGAAGAAAGAGAGAGCCTAGCCGTAGCTACACTCTCATTCCTTCTTAATGTCTTGATAGCCATACCATTTATAAGCTAAGAAGAAGGAGACGCCTTAAAGCCTAGGTTTTCTACAATTTGGGCCGATTTTTCTAGGGTTTTCTAGAGGAGCCTTGCTGTAGCAACACTTTGCTTCATCAAACCTTCTTGTCTTAGTTTTATGCTTCATCTTTAGTTAGCCATGATTTCCATTAAGTTAAGGAAGGAGGAGAGAGCACCGAGGCCTAGTTCTCCTACACCAAAGTGAGCCTCTCTCTCATAGGGTTTTGACTTTGAGGCTTTGCTTTAGCAACACCTCAAAGCTTCTCCCTCTATTCCTTAGCCGTTTTACCTTTGAATTCTTTAGCTCTTGCGTCCTTCACTCTTTGACTCCATTAACCTTAAGGCACTGATCTAAAAGACACCTTGCTTTGAAGTGAACCTGATCACAACAAATTTTAAAA
>ML808787.1:5880-28100 GCA_009831015.1 Picea engelmannii
GACTTTGTTTCTAGGGTTCACAAACAAGTTTAGGCTAGGGCCTTGGTTTAGGTTGGAGAGTTAATTTCTCCAATGCCAGAAAAAAAACATAGGAGTATGAGCTAGGGAGAGATTAAATCCAACTATTGTATAAGTATAGTTGGGAAAACTCTTCTAACACAGGAACTAAACATGAGGTTGCGCAAAGGCAAGTCGAGGATATTCCCCTCCAAATCTTAACTAAGCGTAGTGGAGATATCGTATATTGGGGATTTCATTGGTGCCTTTACCTCCATGAGAGGCGGTGATTTCAAAGATTCGATATTTGTTACCATACCCATATGCTCGATCTTGACTATCGAATGTAACCCCAAGACACTAACTACAAGTTGGAAAACTTAGTTTCTTTTCCTAGGGATATCATATATTACTACGAGGGTTTTTTATGGTACCTGGGAAAGATTTCATATCACACTTTTCAATACTACTGGAGGGTGCCCTTGGAAGCGTGGGTGATTGCACCAGATAAGGTTGGTCAGTGGAGGTCGGGATAACCTATTCTCACTCCTTCATTCATTGGTCCATGGGACTTAATCAACCCGTGCCTTCATGCAAAAGGTCCATTTCTACTGTTTCATTGCTTTGCACTTAGGACCTTATCCACCTAGGCTGAAAATTTGGAAAAGTTGTTTTCTTGCGATGTTCCTCTTAGGAATTTTTATTGGATTGTTGCTTTGTATATTTTTCCTTAGTTTTATTTAGTGTCACCACTTTTGGATCGCTTATTCAGGGTGGTTGACCAAACTCTCCACTGGTCGGGAAGGAATCCTGGTATTTCTCTTGAAAGTGTGGAGCCGACTCCTAGAAGGCATGGGTTTTTATACCATTGGTTCACTAGAGTTAGTGTGTGAGACTTTTATGGACATGAACAATCTCGCGAGGGATGACCATGTGCATAAGAAAGTTATGGCCAAAGTTCTGGAGAATACCATCCAAGGGACCCCTACCCAAGGGTATTCTTGTGCTTTTCCTTTCTTTGGAAACATTGGTGCCCCCTTGATGGCCACTTTGAACATTCCTGTGGTTGAATGTAGGACTAGTGGTTTGGTTTTGGACCACTCTGAATGTCCCAAATTATGTTGATGCTTCTCAGATAAGCACTTTATGTCATGGGAATCGAATGGATGTTGATCCTTTATCTTCTGCACCAGTCAAGTCTTCTCCTTTTTCTCCCTCTTCTGGTGAAAGTATTGGTACTATTAACTAGAAGTATAAAAGGAATAGTAAGAAGAAGAGAAAGAAGAAGAAGGCACCAACCTTTTCTAGTCATGTTGGAGACCTACACCCAACCTCTATTAGACATGTTGGGGGAAATCAACCAACCACTACGAGTCACGCTCAAATAAAAAGTCCAGTCACTGCAGGTCATACTGGCATTAGTTCACCAACCTCTTTTGATCATGTTGGATACCTATCAACAACCTCTATGACTCATGTTGAAGACAAGAAACCAAATGTTGCAATTCATGTTCGGGGAAAGAGTCTAGTCGGTGATAGTCATACTAGAAAAACGTCACCAACCTACGGAATTTGTGTTGGAGATTATCTCCTAGACTCTGCAAGTCATGTTGGGAGTAACCCATCGACCGATGCAAGTTATTTTGGGGGCATTAATACTATTGAGAATCCTAGAGGTATAGGAAGTAAGCCCAATTTCCATTTTAATATTTGTGAGGGAGACCATATTACTCATGTGTGCCTTGGTATTCAAGTGGTACAAAGAGTGTGTTCCTTGTCTGAAGGCCCTTCTAGTTCTTATTCATCTTCGATTTCCCAACAATCTATTCAATAATTGGTTGATAAAATGGTCATCCCAATGTAATATTTGTATGATACTACTCTCATTTTGGGGGGTGATGTGTGTCTTGACCATGTTGTCTCACATCCTATTCAACCATTGGTTGAGGAAGTGGTTGAGCTGATGCAATATTCTTTCTATCACACTCTTCTCTTAGAGAGTGACTGGTATTCCAAAGTGGTCGAGCCAATGCAATATTCGGCTAATCCCACTCTCCTTTCAGGGAGTGATGAGTATTTTGACTATGTATTTAGCATTTCCAGTTCAATACCTTCCGAACAACAAATAATTCCACTCTCTTTGAGTACGCCCCCTCCAAGTCCTAGGATGGTTTCCTTTGGTTGGAATAATCGTGTGGAGCCTCGCTTTCCTTATTCTACACATTTCCATATAACAATTATGGTTGAATCTATGTTGAAATGTGTTCATCTATGTGTTGTATATGAAGGATCCTCTGCAAGTATTTTATCCTCCTCGACTTCAAAAGCTTTGGGTTCTCCCAAGCTTGTTCCAGCTACCAGTGAGTTGCTAGCTTTCGACATAAGACGTAGTGAATGCCTAGGGTTTCTTCCTTAGTTTCCTATCATGTTAGGTGGGAATATTGTTCTGATTGATATGTTAGTGGTGCCAAGCCCTTTAGACTTCAATATGCTTCTTGGGCATGATTATGCTTATGCGATGAAGGTTGTGGTGTCTAAACTCTTTCATATGATGCATTTCCCTCACAATGGAAGCATTGTCACTATTGATCATATTTCCTCTGATAATCACATTCATAGTTTGATTTCAACTCATTTTCCCCCTTTGTGTGTTCCTATTGTTCAAGCAGAATCTTCCCTGCCATGTGTGAATAATGTGGTGCCTTATCCTCGGTGTTCAGTTGCTTCTAAGAAAGGATATTTATAGTAATGTTCACCTTCTCGAGACAATGTTTCGACAATTGATCAGAAGTTCTATCCAATAGGGGCATGTAATCATTTGCTTTCCCCTGTTGGCTCGAGTAATATGGTGTTTACTCTTGAGTCTGATATTTTTGTTTATAATACCTCAAGCCCTGGTATTTGTTCGATGTCGAGCCCAGGTTTCATGCATGTTGATTTGCCTTCCGATGAGGCTATCCTTGAAGCTATGATTATGGATCCTCAACCTCGTATTGAGCTAGAAGCTTTACTAGTTGATTGCCAAAGAATCCCTTGGCTTGAGCCTAGAAATGGTCGTGAGTCTGTGTAGTCCTCTGTACATATTGTACTTTTAGGGTTTCTTATTTTCAATTTTTGTATCCCTTAGAACATGTTTTTATCATAGGTTTCTATATTGGACTTATTAACTTATGTGTAAGTGTTTTTTCATGTTATATATAGGAATTTGGATATATTTTCTTTGGTACCTTTTCATTCCATCTCAATCCGTTATGACAGGTGATGATCTCGAAACTAGCATATAGGTTAGATTTTCCTGTAACATCTCGCTCTGGCGTGCACTGAGAAAACTTATTCTTTGAGGACAATTGCTCACAAGTGATCCATATTATTATACTTTTGGGCTTTTGATTATGATTATGAGGCGTTATGAATTGATGACATGTTATCTTGTTGCATTGACATAGACAGGTGCTATTGACTCGGTTTTCCTAAGTGTGCGGGATTTTGGACCTCGAGGATGCAAAGGCATCGATGGAACCCTTGGACTCTGGATCGAGTAAGGGAGTGAACTATTGGGGGTTTGATTGTTGTATATATGACATTTGTGCATCTGATTAGATGATATGATTATGGATACTATATCTGACATGATTCATTGATGATGCAGTCTGACGATATCTTGCCAACCAGACTCACATGTGGAGTAGAGGGGTCACGCACGACTACCAGAGACATTGAGGGAGAGGTGTGCACAATAGCCCTGCCACAACCTACTAGCACTCCCATCATGGCTCGAATTGTAGGTTAACGACTACCTAGTTCAAGAAGACCCACGATGTCATGAGGGCAGACTGCGACAGTCGCTCACAATGATTCTAAGGGGCGCACAATAAGGCAGGGGCCTTATTCCGTAGAGTCCCTTAGTCTCCCACATGATCACCTGGCGAAGTAGTGACTCTAGAGGTTTTTTATGTCTACCAAGTCAGTCAACAGGCGAGTGGGACCCTTGGAGCAGGCAGTGCATCCTGAAGGGTACATCGTGCAAGGGAAACATAATGGAGCGAGTGGCACCCTTGGAGCACCTAGTGCGTCCTGAAGGGCACGTGGCATTGCTAATTAATAAATGAATGAACCTATATGGCCTTAGAACGAATAATGTGATGAGAAAAATTTTAAGCATTTTCCCTAATAAAATGTCGCCTAGCCTAGGAAAATAACGTTTAGGTCTAAGTGCTACTGGTGATAATATATATATATATATATTAAAATAAAAATAATTAAATAATAATGATAATCATCTTTCATCTTGTGACAAGAAGGGGGTAAGAAATTAAATTTATTTATAAAAATATTTTGGGGTAAAATTTAAAAAGGGGAAATAATTGTTTTTTTATATTATGCTAATTAAAAATTTACTAATTAAAAAGAAAAAAGGAAAAAGGGTAAGTTTATGCACATGTCATTTTGAGTTTTAAATAAAAAGGGAAAGAGAGAAATTTAAAAGATTTAGGAAACTAGGAAAAAGAGGGAAACATAAAAAGAAAGGGGAAACAAGGAAAAAGAAGAAAGATTAAACTTAGTAAGGTATCTAGCATTTAAGAACTTTCTAAAATCAAACTCAACTAGTAAATTAGTAAGGGGGAAAGTCATTAAAACTTGTAAGGGAATATGGGGACACCTAGGAGCGATTCTAGGAGTGCTTTTAGGTGGGTGAGGGAAATAGGAGTAATTAATTAATTAATGAAATTAATTTTGGGTGCAATGAAGGGGATGGGTGACACTTGTACAGAGAGGATTATTATGAATTAAATTATTGAACAAGGAATTAAATGGGATTTTGGGAAAGTAAATGACTTAGAAAATCTATATAAAGGAGGGAGGAGGAGGCTGATGGATCTGTTATTTTATGTGTAATGTTACGCTGCAGAATTTTAGACTTAATTGACTTAGCTTGTCGGAGTTGGGATACCCAGCTAGGTGAGGAGTGGTAGCTCGGCCTTGTGAGGTAAGTTGGGAGCTAGCGGTTCTCTGTTTTAGTGTTCGTGACCCCTTTGAGGCTTGGTGGCCTAAAGGGGAAGAATAGTACCCCTAGCGTTGGCTGGGAGGTACCGGTAAAGTCTCATTGGTCGGAAAGCTAGAGCTGCATAGAGGATGCAGGAAAACAACTCAGAGTGGGTGTTTTGGGCTACGGTACACTTCCTTTATTTCTACATGATAGATTATTAGTATACTTTACGCTTTTAGTTCGGTATTTAAATGGGTGAAAAAAATGATTGACCTGGCATTTTGTTGATAACTGAATCTCCCCCATAGCCTTAAGCTCGTTTTTTATTGATCCCCTTGGCTTTCGATCCCTGATTGTAGTGAGTTTCCTATGGTTTTATTGCGTTGTGATGAGTTTAATCTTTTTCTTCGCCTTCGTCCCTAGATCATCAGTCCTCGCCTGGGCAGTCGGCCAGGAGTCGAATCGACGGTCGTCACTTTGGTGTTAATAGACCTATAGATCCTAATGACCTACCTTTCTATGCGAGGAGGATGAGTGACAGATGTTTTTGCCCAGCTGTCTAGCTCTGTTGATTGTTCGAGGTAGAGTGTTGTCTTGTGCCTTGATGCAAATAATTAACCCTGCAATTAATTGATTGATGGCGAAGTTTTTTTTTCTTCCTTCTTCTGCATTTTTGGCCACTGGTTGTGACTGTGATTCGCCCTTGTTAATCTGGCGATCTTCCACTTCGTGGGATTGCTTTTCATTTTTACTTTAAGGGAGGATTTGCCTGCATCTTGTTGGTTAGTGGGGCATATTGGTGGGCATTTTGTTTACTTTTATTGACTGCAATTTTCTTGGAAAAACCTCACCGCCTTGATGTTAAAAGTCTGCACGCTTTATTAATAAAACATGCCATTATAATTAATGGCGAATGCGATTGTGTTTAATGGCAATGAGACTACATATTTATTTACTGACAGCAATTATATATATTTCCCTTATGTTGTGTGTATTGTACGGTGATTTCCCTTTTAGTTTATAGTACTCAAGTAACCCAGTCGGTTTCCCCTTTTACTGTATAGAATACCTTCAATTTCCAAGTTTATATTGTACATCAATTTTTCCCTTGTTCGGACTGCGATTTTACATTCACTTTCATTGACCGTGATTTTACATTTACTCACCAAGACTGTGATTTTACTTTTACTTACCAAGCCTTTGATTTTACATGGACATGTCGGCATTTAGTTTTAGTATGCATTTTCCTTCAATGGGACGTCAGCTTAATTACATGTTGGATTTTAATTAAATCTGCGTTTTGAGAACGTGTATGGTTGTAACTGCTGATAGCATTCAACAAAGATTGGGTTTTAGGTAGCGAACTGTGGCGTGGACGGTAATATTGAATTTTTACCACAGTTAAATTCGTGACAGCAAGTTAGCTATAGTGATGTATAATGGAGTAAATCCTTCAGTTTTTATTTAGTTTCTACTTTGAATAATAATTAATGTGGAGTAAGAATAACATATGGTTGTGCCTGGCAGTGAACCCATTAATTGAGACAATGATATACTGCCTGGAGGGCAATTGTAAATCAGCGTTTTTATTTTTGATTGCTAGCATTTTGCCCTGCGAATTCAGACTGTGTGTATCACTTTTGAATGATTTTTTTTTCCCTTGGACTGACAGTAAGGTCATGCCTTGAGAACACAACGAGAATTTTTCCTGGAATGCATGCTTCTTGTTACTCCTGAACCTCTATGAAATTTTTCCTTGGATTGCTTGCAATTTTTCATTTGATGGTGCTTAAGGAGGGCCTGAATTTGATCAATGGCACGTGGAGGTCGCAAGACTCCTCCAAACAATCGTTATCCCATCGCGACGCATAGTCACAATGACACAAATGTTACACTTGAAAGAACAACTACCTCAAATGATAACCCTAATATTCCTGTCGAACAAGTGACACCACTCCCTCAAGGGATTGGCGTCCAGGAAATTGTTCGTCAGTCACTTATAAGAACTCAAAGTGCCTTATCTCGTATTAGACAACCTCGTAGACAACTCAATCAACCCCTTGACTTTATAAACCTACAAGAAAAACTTCAAAGCATTGGTCTGCATAGAAACACTGTAGGGACTGGAAATATCACCAATCCTATTGGAACCCTTATCCTTGGTGTCAGAGGATCTAGTATTCCACCATACCCACCTAGTTCTTCTCCACCTTTTTTGGGAGGTGAATCCTCCGACAAAGGAAGTTCTTCATCTGAACCATCTCAACCTTCAACTCCACCCACTCCCATGGAAAACCAAAATAATCCTGCTAGACCTTCATTCGATCAATATGTCGTGGTCGTACCCAGACCTCAACACCCACTACCTAAACATTCGAAGAAATGGCTACCCAAATTTGATCCAGATTTGAAGCAATCTGTTGAGGATCACATCAAGAAATTTATGCTGGCCATTAGACTCTGGAGTGTTGAGCATGAAGATGTAGTATGCAAATTATTTCCTTACACTTTTGAGGGAAATTCCTCCACCTGGTATTCCGCTCAACAACCCCAGACCATCGTTTCTTGGGACAAGTTCAAAACTTATTTTTTAGAAAAAATCGAAGATGATAAATCTCCGGAGTCTTGGTTATGGAACTCTCAAGCTTAAAAATGAACCCTAAAGAAAAATATAATGAATTTAACCAAAGTTTCTTGACGTTAAAGAACAAAATCCTTATAGATTCGATGTTTGTAGAAAGCTTAGTTGTTGCATATTATACTAAGGCCCTACACAATAACATAACAATTTGGGCTAAAAGGTCCAAAAAGAATACGTTGTTAGAAGCCTTTGAGGAGGCAAGCCAAATTGAGAAAGATATATTGATTTTAAAAGATAATTTTAATAGTGAAGTTGAAATGGCTTCGTCATATAAGAAGAAAATAGAAATTCTCACTAGGCCTCCTCAAACAAAAAATCAACAAGAAACTTTAGACTTGGAGAGCTTGCAGAAATATTTCCAGAAACTGTCCAATCGGGTCATTGACTTGAAAAGATCAGTCGAGGACGCCTACATGAGAAAAGGAAGTATCAAACCTCCTTTTAGAAATCCTTTTCCTCCAAACCGGCCAAACCTGACCAGAGAAGGTCTAAATTTCAAAAATTTGCAGTATGCTTTGCAAACGATATTAGAAGCACATGATAATTTTGTTTATGTTCCTCCTGAAAAATATAATGATACATTTGAAGAAGAGGTACCATAAGAGGATGACTCATCACCTCCCCTTTTCGGGCACTTGTCGGACAATATTTTTCAAGCAAATTTCGAAACTGTCCACCCCTACAACACTAGGAGTAAAACACAAAACAAGACCGCTACAAAACAAGTAAAAATGTGTTTCCTAAACAAACAAAGCAGACTGAAACTAGACAAAAATTAGCTACCCAAGTTTTAGAGTATGATTTAATCGAAGATCTGAAAAAACTAAGGGAAAATATTTTTATTTTTGAACTGCTGAAATTTCCTCTTATTTTGCAGAAAATTCTTCAAAGCATCACTGAAAATAGTAAAAAGAATGATGTTAGCAGAAAAAACTCAGCAGAAATTGATTCGAACACAGCTAAAAATGTCCCAACTAAAAATACATCTGAACCTCAAGACAAAAGGGACTTAGTAGAAAAAACTGTAGCAAATGTAGATAAAATTGTTTCAGGGACAACAATAAAAAATCAGCAGAATTCTGTTGTTTCCACATGAAAACATGTCCCACCTTTTTTATTAACTTTTGAAATTTTTAATAGGAATGTACATAATTGTATGGTTGACTCCAATGCATCATCAAATGTGATGCCTCTGTCGGTATTCCAGAGAATTAATGCAGAAGTACAACCTTCTGATCTTAAAATTATTCAGCTAGATCGAACGAATGTTAAAGTAATTGGTGAGATTAAGAATGTGTTGATTAGATTATCATCCAATCCTAAAGTTCATCAGATAATTGATATTATCGTTGTTGATATTCATGAAATTTATGTATGTTTTTAAGTAGACATTGGTCAGAACAGTTGCACGGTTATTTTTCTACAGACTGGTGTCACTTGTGGCTTCCTGAAAATGGATAGCCCAACAAAATTAGGATAAACAAAGAACGTTATCTTAAGCATACTGTGACAGATCTGAACGATCCAAATGAGCCTTTCGTTACATCCGCAAATTCATTTGAAACGTAGGGAATGAATACCTTTTTTGGTAATTTCATGACCGAAATCTCTCCTATCACTGATCCAAGACAGCAATCTGAAATTACAGCCTATACTCAGGTGCCAACTTTTCTGAATACGCCAAGTACTGCTAATGATGCACATATCTGATCCTTATATTTCAATGGATCTAAATCCCGAGAAGGAGCAGGTGTTGGTTGTGTACTCATCGACCCTACAGGTAATAAAACTTGTATTGCTTGTCGATTGGAGTTTGAATGTAATAACAACATGGTCGAGTACGAATCACTTCTGCAAGGACTTAGGAAAGCGTTGGAAATGGATGTGCAAAATTTGGTAGTTTTTGGCGATTCAAAAATAGTAGTTAAACATGTAAAGAATGCAATACACTGTTTGTCACAACATCTGAAAAGATACCAAACTGAGGTATGGGGTTTAATGCATAAATTTCTAGCATTTAATATAAAATCCATTCCTAGGATGAGTAATTCAGAAGCTGATTTATTAGCCAATGTTTCTTCAAAATTGTTGTCCGTTGAAGGTCTTTCTCCTAATGTGTTTTCAATCGAATTGTTGTTCAGGCCGTCGATTCCAGATAACATCACAAATTGGAGAGTATTCGATGATGAACATCAAATCATCAACTTTCTGCATATGGAAGACACCTTCCAGGATGCAGTCATTGATAAAGGCACTCATGACGAGAATCCCCGAAACTTCACGATAATATCTGATCCTCGATCTCCTGAATCAACATCCGAGCTGGTAAACTCTATCCCCAGATATTTTATGAGATTAGAGAAATTTTATGACTTGCATGATAAGTTTAAAGGGGTAGTCAATTGAGAAAATAATAGTTCCTCTTTGGTCTATGAAACGGTTAATTTAGGAACAACAGATAATCCTCAAAATATTAATCTGGGAAAGGGATGTTCCAAGCAAGAAAGATCCACTTTCATAAAATTATTTAAATAATTTAAAGATGTATTTGCTTGGACGTATGTTGACTTGAAAACTTTCAATACAAACATCATACAACATGTAATCCCTATGAAACCCCAGACTCGGCCTTTTCAATAGAAATTGAGGAAAATGCATCCTAAATTGGAACCTACTGTCAAAAAGGAACTAAACAAATTACTAACTACAAAGATAATTTTCTTGGTTAGACACACTCAATGGGTATATAATTTAGTCCCTGTAAGGAATAAAAGTGGTGAAATTTGACTCTGTGTCAATTTTCAGAACTTAAACTGAGTGTCTGATGAAGACAATTACCCTGTCCCTCCAATGGAACAAATTCTACAACAGGTGTATAGTTCTAAAATACTATCTTTGTTAGATGGATTTTCGAGATACAACCAGGTTCTTATGTCTCCTTTGAACCAGCTTAAAACCACCTTTCGTACCCCATGGGGCACTTACACTTACAGGAAAATGCCTTTTGGAATGATAAACGTCAGTGCCACTTTCTAGAGAGAAATGGATATTGCTTTTTGTGGCCTCATTAACCAATCAATTGTGGTTTATATTGATGATGTCACTATCTTTTCTAAAAATAAGAAAGATCACTTGTCTCACCTTAGGGTTGTCTTGGAACGATGCCGCAAGTTCGGCATATCTCTCAACCCTAAGAAACCGGTTTTTGCAGTAGAACAGGGTAAATTTCTTGGGTTTATAGTGTCTAAGAATGGAATGATTATTTACCCCGAAAGAACCCAAGCCATTGCTAAACTTCCCCCTCCTTCTTCCAAAAATTCCATGCAATCCTTTTTGGGCAAGATTAATTTTGTCATAAAATTTGTTCCGAGTTTCTCAAAAATGGTTAGACCATTACAAAATTTAATTAAAAAGGATGTTTTGTACCGATGGGGACCTCAATAAAGTCAGGATTTCGATTCAATTAGAAAATAAATAATAGAAGACCCTTCCCTGATGAGTCCCAATTTTTCTCAGGATTTCACTCTTTACACTTTTGCATCTGACCGATCTTACGTTGTTGTGATTACACAGAAAAATACTAAAAGTAATGAGATACCCATTGCCTTCATGAGATCTACTTTTAAAGGAGAAGAAATTAATTACCCAGTAATAGATCAGCAGGCATATGTTGTTTTAAAGAAGTAAAACACTTATTGTCTTACCTGTTAAAATACATAACCAAAGTTGTTCCTTACCCCGCTGTGAGAAACCTGTTAGTACAAAAAGATCTGGCTGAGAAAAGGGAAAATTGGATAACTTCATTACAGGAACATGACCTTGAAATAACTCCTTCCCAAACTGTTAGAGCTCAAGGCCTGTGTAAACTAGTGGTTGATTCGGTCGAGGAACAAGAAAATCAAATAAATACATCAACTGTAAATCGGCATAACAAAAAACAGATCAGTTGTGCACAAACTACACCCAATTCTTGGTATGATAATATACACCCAATTCTTGGTATGAGAATATTAGATTCTATTTAACACATGGAATTTCTCCCCGCAATATTGATCCCCAAAACAGAAGAGAACTTAGGCTTAAATATGCATCTTTCCAGTTAATCAATGAGATATTATGTGGAAATAACTTTGATGGTGTTTTTCTGCATTATTTAGAAAAGGAGGAGTCTGAAAGAGTGTTGGTTGAACTTCCTGCAGGTGAAGTCGGTGGTCACTTCGGTGGAGATACCACTTCCCACAAAGTGTTAAGAGCTGGATAATATTGGCCTACCTTGTTTAAATATGCCCATACGTTGTCCTGCAAATGTGTAATCTTCCAAAAGACTGCAGGACGGGTGAAAAATGAAGCTTTTCCTTTGCAGCTTGTCATTGTAGACGCACCTTTTCAGCAATGGGGTCTAGAAATTATAGTACCAATCAATCCCTCCTCTTAGAAACAACACAAGTACATCCTCACAACAACAAACTATTTTACAAGATGGTCTGAAGTTGTACCTTTAAAAGTGGTCAACACCAATCAGGTAGTGTCTTTTCTGAACTCCCATATCATCACTCGATTCGGCATTCCTGAATGTCTAGTTTTTTATAACGCCTCTTATTTTTCGTCCCTTGATATGAACATTTTTTCTCTGGAAAAAGGGATTAAACTTAATTATTTTGCAAGCTACTACCCTCAAGGGAATGGCCTAGCAGAATCGACAAATAAGAATTTAATCAAGATTATTAAAATGACAGTTTCAGAAAACCATAAGAATTGGCACAATGCACTGTATAATGCACTTTGGGATGATAGGGTAACTCCAAAATCTTTTGTTGGTAATTATCCCTTGTTCCTCATTTACGGAAGAGAAGCCATCCTCCCCCTACATGTCTTATTCCCTTCTCTGCAACTATCGTAGAAAGTTCAAGAAGAAGAGTGCCCTCCTCTAGAAAACCGAATAAATGCTTTGTTAAAACTAGAAGAGGTGAGAACATAAGAGAAACAAAAAATGGACTAGCATCAGCAAATTGTAAAGAGTTGATTTGATGAAAATTCATCTTCTGATAGAAATTTTGATGTCGGAGATTTGGTTCTCAAGTGGGACAAAGCCCACGAGGGTAAGGGGGAACATACCAAGTTCCAAAACTTGTGGCTGGGACCATTTGTAATTTATGAAAAATTGGGTCCTAGCTCTTTTCGTCTACATAATTTGGAGGTACATCCAGACACTTTCCCAGTGAATGGTCAGGATCTCAAGAGGTATTTCACCTGATGATTTATGATCCACCCTCTTGTAAATATTTTTAATTTCCTTTTCTGTTTTTTATTTTGGTTCTTTTCATTTTTGTTGATTTTGACTTGTTTTCTAAATAATTATGTCTAATCCGCCATTTCATTTATTAAAGGGAATCATGACACTTATTCATTAGCAGAAGTTGGTAACTTTTCAAGAACTTGAACAGTAAATGCTAGACTCGGAGAAGAAGAGGGAAGTTTATGTGTAATCATTGTTTCTGGTGTCTCATTGAAATCACAGGAAGACACAATTATCCTTAACAAACCTCTAATGTCGCCCCTGTTTTAATGAGAACAAATCAGTGTGCTTCCCCATCCTAGAGAATATTTCTTAACAAAAATCTAACTGTCCAAATCATGATGAAAGTCATCAAAATAGAAAAATGATTCTTAAATGATCAATCTTTTCATTACCAGATTATGAAATATTCAGTATCACCTCGCTCTCTTGAATATCATGAAGTTCTCGAAATTACAAACAAATTATAGAGAGTTGGAAGCACTGTAATGTGTGGGAAGTGTTTGCAAAACCGTCGGGACACTGAACAGGTCTATTGGTAGCAAGTAAATGCACGCATGATACCAAGGCAACTTCGTTGGGGTACTAAACAGGCATGCTCGAAGCAAAGCAATGCTGAGTTTAATAAGATCCTCAGGTATGTCTTATAATTTGATCAAGTATGAAGATGTTTTTATCATGAATGGAAAACTCCTGGATAGGATAGAGGTACTAGAGTGGGTTAAATGATATCCCTGCTGAGGTTATGGATGCCTGCTGGCAGTAGTGGCCCTATCAATGGTATCGAAGTCATATGTAAAAAAATTGCTACACCTGTGATCTAAATAAGATAACAGATTACATTTTCGGACAAAAATACATCCAATGTTAAAACTACGTTATTTTCTGAGTTATGATTGGAAGACTTGATCTGTCGTTAATTGTTTCTGAAAATTTATTTCATTTGTGCCCCTGACATAATGTTTTTGGTGATGCATCGATAATTGCTTCACCCAGCATGTCGCCATTGTTGGCAACCGCCAATTTTGTCGAATTTTATCGCAATTAAAAATCATTACAAAGAGATAAAATCTTTATGTAGTTTCCACCCCCTTACATTTATAAACATTTATGTCTTTTGGTTTCAAGGTGATTTATTGGGTTAACTTATTTTATGAGTTTTTCGTTTAGATTCTGTTTGTTTTGTTTAAATTTCATGACTGCAAGCATGAAATTCAAAAAACTTTGTTTGGGTAATTATTCTGCAATTTGTGTTTTTCTTATTTCATTTTACCAAGGAAACTACACCTTGAGGAAACCCATATGTTGCTAAGCTTCAAGTTTTATAAACTCATTGATTAATTCATTGCCAAATTTTCATGTATTATGGGTATCATGACTTAATTGGTTCTATGCTTGATTGTTTGGTTTTAATTTTTGAAATGTATGAACACGCAAAACCTTGGATTAACATTTGATATGTGTTTCATTCTCTCAATAATCATATCAACTTTCATGTCTCTTGGTACAGGTCTGGTGTACCTACGAACACACCTCATCTTGTTGTCCTGTGAAATTAATGACCCTCATTCATTTTTTGAATTGGCATTTGATAGTGGTTAAGGGTTTGATACTCATTATGTGTAATGGCTCATAGGTTTGCGCACCCTTTATTTTCCTGTCTCTCCAAACTAAATTTATCAAGCATGACAGTCTCTAAGCTTCGTAGGTATCGGGCCATTTTAGTTTTCATAGACCTCTCTTTGCTAATCATTTATTGGAAGCCAAAGCCTCCCTCCCGTGATATCCATTGTGTTTATTTCACAGTGACCATGGCCCCTATAGTTTGTATCGAACCTGATGGTTGTCAGGACCTTCTTACCCACGACGATGCCATAGATGATTTGCAGGCTCAAGGTTGGGATGTCTTTAGCCAGAAATTCGAAGGTTACAACCTTGCGGTCGCATAGGTCTTTTCCCAAACATTTGATGGGTTTAGATCCAAGGTCAAGGATGTGCAACTGGAGGTCATAGAGGACTTTATAGCCTGGGTGACAAGACTCCCACAGGAAGGAAAAAAATGGTTCAAGAATTCTAAATTGGAATATGTTCCATGGATCCTATTCATGGTCTCTTGTGAGTCTACGTACTTCCCTAAAGGTATTCCTATTAACCTCCTGAAACCTCGATGGCACGATATTATTTTGATTCTGAAACAGCTTATAACGTGCGACGGTAGGTATGGGTTAGTTTTTTTACACCACATCTGATTGTTGATGTTGTTCATAGGGTTTAAGTTGAACATGCCATTCTACTTGTTAATGAGCCTATATAAAATGTCAAAATGCTATAAGAGACAGAGCATGAACCCTCTGTCAAGCCTCTTTCATCACGGGATTATAAAAATATTGTTGCTATCACACCTGTTACAAATCGGGGACACTTGGGAAAGCTTCCTGAGTCGAAACGGTTTCAACCAACCCGATAGCACAGGGAACCTGCATTTAAATGTAAACCCCAATTCTGATAGTCCCGTGATCGAAAGTCAGGGTTTCAATTCACATATTGACTGTGAAGTTAATGAACTAGTCTCTGTTGCTTCGCAAAACTCCCTAGGTAAGAAACCACGATGTATTTTCTCGCCCAAAAAATCATTGGAACATGTAATGGATGTGTTGAAAGAAAGGATTTCCCCTACCCCTGCTTTTGATCCTGATCAGGGCCATAGTGACAAACCTACTGTAAAGAAAATCCATAAGGGTAAGAAACAACAAAGCTCATATTTGAATTTTATGAATAAGAGATCTGGTCAATTAATATCTAGGAGTTTAAGGAATCGAAAAAGGATCATTTGAGCCTGATCTCTATGATCAAGGTCAATGATCATTGTTCAGATGAAGAGATCAATGATTTCCTTGCTCAGGAATATCCAGACAACCAATGTTTCAAGAATGAAACTGTTGGTCAAGCTGAGAAGTATGAATTTGTATCTAGATTACCCCCATTTATGAAAGGCTAAGAGGGATTTGTTGGCATTAGCCATGACTTGAACAAGCCACAAGGAAGCATGAAATACTCGTTGTTGAATACATTCCACCTCGGCCTGCTATAGCACCGGTACATTATGACAGTTGTTTGGATTGGGTAGAACGTTATTATAGGGACATACCATTGTAACAGGTGCAAGTAAAACATCTGGCTGCTCGGAATTATCTAGTTGAACGAGAAAACCAAGACTTGAAAGCATGCACAGAAAGGGCAAATAAAATACCCAAAAGATCTAGTAATATAATCATAAAAAATGCAACCAAATTCAATGTCATCATTAATTCAGAACTGTCTGATCCTTCACTGTCTAATTTCTAAATGGTAAGAGTGATTTTGTATGATTTTATTTTATTCGGTTATGAAAGTCAAAATAGGAAGATTTAGTTTTGATTTTCTTTATCAATATAAGACTAGCTACATAATCTTTGATTCTATAGCCAGTCTATTTCTGAATATTAGTTAGCATTATTTTCTTAATATCAATTTTGTTTTGTTATCTACAGGAAAATGATGATTATGGTGCTATTTACATCGAGAAACTATCTTGGATCATGCACTGTATAGTTCAGTAGTTTCTTTCTTTTTTATAAAACTTTGTTATTATGTAATAAATTTTGACAAACCAATTCCTACAGGAGTGGTTTCGTGTTGTACTATTTTTGTAAAACAATCTATTTTGGGGGGATTGCACTCTATCTTGCATGATAAGAATTTATGAATCCAAAACTAGTTTAAATAGTGATCACTGTTAGTAGTGAAGATAACTTTTGTTGGGATACATTATGGACATGTCACTTGGACAACTTATGGAGAAGCTATTCACCATTTGTCTTTAGACCTGTGTGATGCTTATTCCATTTTTGTTTGCCTGAATCTTATGAAATATTATTATGCTTAATGCAGCTTTAGTCTCGTTATCATGTGGTGTTTCATATTATTAGGTATTTAAATGTTGTCTATAATTTGTATTTCCATTTTACATCTGTGATCAATCTGCCATTTAATTATTTTCGATTTATTCTAGATATTTAATGATGGATTATATTAATGTTGTGAATTGAGTTTTCTCTCTTTATAAGTGTTGATTATCATAAGATCACCAGATCCATGCATTTATCATTCTGTTGTTATATTCTTTCTCCAATGCATCTTTGAGTTTGTTTTGGGAGTAGTATTACCATTGTTATGTTATAGGTTTCCCTCATATGCAGGACAGTTAGGATTTCGAATTACATAGGACGATAGATTTAGTTTAATCGATTAATTACAGGTTAGTTTACTTGTTATTTAGTTAGATTATTTTATAATGAAATAAGGATAGCATGAATTAGCTTTGACTATTTATCTATTCTTATTTTAATTATATTTGCTTAGTATTCATTAGTTTTAGATTTTTTGATATTGAACAGAAAACAAAAAAATGTATGTGCTTTCTTTATCTCTTTTATAAACACTTTCAAGAACATCTGTTTCGCAAGATATCAAGTAAATCTTGCAAGTTGTATATACATTTTTATAATCATTTGCACCTATTCATGTTTCTATTTTGACACCTGTAATTACTAAACTTATATTCTTAGTATCATAGTTTTTTTAGATTAGTTTCATTTCTTTTATTATTTTTAGGACTTTAGTTGGCCAACAGAGCCATTAAGCCCGTTGAGTCATTTCATTCCAAATGACTTGGGTTATTTAGACAACCCCGGCCCATATTTGATCTTCTAGTTGATAGTGTGTCACTTACGCCCGTCAACGGGGTAGTAATTTTGTGGAATGACAGTTCCTCAAACCTGATGGGTTGTGGGTTTGTAAGCACCTCAAACACTTAAGATTGCAGGATACATTAAGAAGCAAATGGTCATAGTGCTTATTGACTCAAGGAGTACCCATAACTTCATTGATAAAATATTAGTAAAGAGCCTTAATCGTTTTGTGTATCTGGTGATCAATTTTCAAGTTTTGGTTACTAATGGAGGTGGTATTGATTGTGGAGGAAAATGCCACAACATTAACCTTAGTATGGGAAAATATAACTTAGAAATCATGATGTATGGCATTCCTATTGGAGGTCTAGATGTTGTTTCGAGGATTCAATGGTTGAGAAAACTTGGTATAGTTTATACAAATTATAATGAATTGTTCAGGAGATTTGAATTGGAAGGAATCCAATATGAACTCAAAGGGTTAAAATATACACCTTTTGAGGTAATCGACTCTCATAGAATGAAAAATATCCTAAAAAATGGTATTAGGGGATTAGTGGTTAAACTTTATTCTATGGAATTAAAGCAGGAAGATGAAAATATTCAAGACAAATTAAAATTCCCCTTGGAAAAGAACCATAGGGTCTTCAAAGAAATTCCTAGAGGTATATCTCCATCTAGTGATCATGAACATCAAATTGAAGTAATACCTAGAAGTAATCCTCCCAACAAAAGGCCTTATAGATATCCTCATCAATAAAAGGGGGATATTGAGAAAATGGTACAAGACATGCTAGATTCGGGTATTATTCAACCAAGAAGGAGTTAATTTTCAGCTCCATTAGTGATGGTGAGAAAAAAATATAACTCTTGGAGGATGTGTCCTGATTATAGATATCTAAACAAGATCACCATGAAGGATAAATTCCTTATTCCAAATATTGATGAGATTCATGGATTGGATTATTTTACAAAGATAGAGCTTAAATAACGGTACCACCAGATCATATTAAGAAAATAATACATTCCCAAAACAACTTTTAGATCTCATGATGGACACTATGAGTTCTTGGTCATGCATTTTGGGTTGAATAATGAACCTAATTTTCAAAGCCTTATGAACAAAAAAATTCAACCCCAACTTAGAAATTTTGTGTCGGTTTCCTTTTATGATATACTTATCTATAGAAAATCATGGGAATACAACATTAACCATGTGGATAAATTCCAACAAATTTCTTGAGAACAATCATTTTTACGTAAAAATATGAAAATGTTCTTTTGAGAAACAAGAAGTAGAGTATTTGGGTCATAATGTTTCAAGGGAGGGGGTTAAGGTAGACCTTCAAAAGATCCAAGATATTACAAAATGTCGTATTCCTAATAACATCAAGAGTCTCTGAGGATTTTTTGGTCTTACAATATTTTATCATAAATTTGTTAAGAATTATGCTTGCATTGCAAGCCCACTCACATCTCTCTTGAGAAGTCATCAATAAATATTACATAGTAAAGAGAGCCTCCTAGAGACTTCAAAGACATAGGACCACATACATATGAACGCAATAAGTTCAAGATCTCCTTAGATATATTTTCATTGCTTGGGAATGGCTTCTTAACATTCTTCACAAGTGCACAACCTATGCAAACACCTTCATGTACTAGTTGTAATTCTGGTACACCTACCACCATTTGATTTAGTGATGGTAATTCTTGATAATGAAGGTGAGCATGAATTTTATGCCATAATTCTCTAGGATTGACTTCATCATGTACAAGGGCTTGAGTATTTTGACCTAGGAGCTTATATAGTCTCCCTCATGAATTTCAATAACTCTAGCATCATCTATACTAGATCCCTTGGGCCATACAAGTACTTTTCCATCAACAAATTCTATTCTATATCCTTTATCTTCTAGAGAAGAAATGGATACCAAAATATTCTTCAAACCAAGTACATATAGAACATTACTAAGATGAACATTGTTTCATGATTCCAACTCAATAGATGCTTTCCCAATTCCTTTGATTGCGTACAAGTTGTTGTCTCCAAGTTATACTCTATCAGAAATCCTTTTTTCCCTCATACTTGAGAGATTGACATGATCACCTGTCATATGTCTAGAATCTCCATTATCAATCAACCATATATCGTCATTATCTTCAATAGAGCCTGAAAGGGATGAGAAGTGGCAGAAATATGTATCTTCATGCTTGAATTTATTTTAAGGTTCTTCATCATTCACATTGGCAGTTGAAGCATGATGTCTTCCTTTCCTTTTCTTTGTCGATTCAGGACAATCATGTTTGTAGTGGMCAAATTTATGGCAACCAAAACATTGGACTTTTGACATGTCTCCTTTCCCTTGACGATCAGGTCTCCTTCCTGATTTCTTGTTTTGAAAGCCAAACTTCTTCTTGCCTCCATTCTTCTTGAATCTTGCTACATAAGCTTGAACATCTTCTTCTTTCTAAATTCTTTCCTTTGATGTGATCCTTGATTCTTCTTGAGCGCAATAGGTCCATAACTCTTCAAAGGTAGGAAATTCCTTTATTGTGTTCATACTTGAAGAAAATGCATCTCGTGATCTAGGTAGACCATTGAGTGTAATAATAATGATCTCTTTATCATGAAAAAATTCATTGATAGCTTGGAGTTGGTCTCTTATTTGGGATATCCTCACAAAATATGAAGATACAGTATCGTCCTTCGTCATTCTAGTATCATGAAGCTCATTCTACAAGCTCATCACTTGACCAACATTCTTGACGATAAATAGATTGGTTAGGGCATCATACATTTTCTTTGATGCATCCATATTTGATATGTAAGGAACCAAATGGTCTCTGATGGAATCTACAATGATACTCATGGCATTGATGTCATTTTCCATGAACTTTTCCTTTTCCTCTTTATTCTGAGGTTCATTTCCTTGTTCTACATCATCCAATGGTTCCAAAATATTTCCTTTCACAATGTATAGAAATTTTTTCTTGGCAAGGATAAGATCAATCTGTTTCTTCCATGCTCTGAAGTTAGAAGCTCCTTCTAGCTTGTTTTTTGATTTCATAGTGTAAATCATTGTTGTAGAATTTCAAGAGAAGAAAGGTTTCTTGAAGATAGGTCTTCGTATGTGGTGATCTATGGATCTCTTCTTTACCCTCACTCTAATACCATGTTCATTTTTTCTAGTGCAATAGATAATAGCACAATATTTCTAAAAACTGATTATTACTTCTAATGATGTTCCTTTTCACTTTTCAATTTATCAAGTTAAGCAATTAAACTTAAGAAATTCAACCATATAAATGTTATAGATTATTAGTACCATATAAAAAAGGGAACACAAGATTTTCTAGGAGATGTGAATTGCTTCAGTTACAAATGAGCCAAACTGGCTCCTTATTTATACTAAACTGACCTCCCAAACAGACACGACTTTTCACTTTTCACTTTTCACATTATGAATACCAACCTTAGTTACAAAATTCAACACAATTACCTCAAATTCATATAGATGCCAAGCCCATATCTCCAATTAACTTAAGCAAATATTGAAAATCCATATATCAAAAATTGACTCAATATTTCTAATAAAATATTCCTTTAGCTATTTCAAAATGAGGTTAGTGCCTTTAACCATTTCAAAATGAGGTTGGTGAAAAATGAAGTTGATGAAGGAAGGAAAATAAATCCTTGTCCACATTCCAAAGTTTCCTCCTCAAGTATATTAACTATTATTAAATTACTTAGTAAAATATTTACATTTAAAGAAATAATAATTTAAATAAGATTATCACTTTGACTGAAGGAGCTTAGAAATAGGAAAATGAGATGGTATAATGAATTTTCATACTTTATAATGTATTCAATCACTTTATTAAATTCACACAAAACAAATGAAAAAATATAAAGAAAAGTTTATTCATTATATTAGATATTAGGATTATGAAAAAATTATTATGATTATGATTAATTTTGGTTTATTGAATCATGAGAAAGGTAAGAGATTATTTGGATTTTCTTAAAATTTTATTTATGTATTCAAAAAGTATAGTTTTGATGACTTGCACAATTAGGAAGGTTGGTATTATGACAAATATTTTGAAATTGGAATCTAATTTGGGTATATGGAAAACACTTTAAGAAAGAGTGGTTTTGATTTTCAAAGCTCTTAATGTCACATAAATAATGCATTATTTCATCTCAAATCTTTTTGGGAATTATCCAATACCCACTTTCACTATATAACTAGTGAGAATTATTTTTATTTTAAGAATGTTGATTAATGTTTATTTTCTTTTTTACAATAGTCAAAACAAAGATATACTTTTAATTATTATTATAAATTTTCATTTTTCTAAAGATATTATTATCAAATATTTTTAATATTTAATTTAATTTTTAAATGATTTAGATTTTTTGAAATTGTATTTTATAATATAGGAATTTGTATCTCTAAACTTTAATAACAAAATTCTATAAAATAAAATAAAACAAAATTATCTTTAAATTGATGGTAAAAATAATATTTTTTCATATATCTTCAATGAAATTAAGAAAAATAT
>ML808787.1:36838-50321 GCA_009831015.1 Picea engelmannii
TTCAAAATAAAAATAAGAAATAACATCCTTTTGTTTTTCTTCTTTTGATTTTCTCAAAAGTTTGCATTGTCATCTTGCATCAGAAAGAATAAATTTGCATTTGAAGGTTTGAAGGATTGTTCATGCATTTTATTTTTGAAACTTTTTTTCATTTGAATAATCAGTGTAAAGTTTCATTTGCCAGTGTTCATATAAGTTTCATTTTTTGCAAGATTCTCAAACAACATCAATTGCACCTCCTTACCCTTTGAGTAAACAAAAACCATTAAAATGAATGATAAACTTAAAATGTACTAGACTTTGTTTCTAGGGTTCACAAACAAGTTTAGGCTAGGGCCTTGGTTTAGGTTGGAGAGTTAATTTCTCCAATGCCAGAAAACAAACATAGGAGTATGAGCTAGGGAGAGATTAAATCCAACTATTGTATAAGTATAGTTGGGAAAACTCCTCTAACACAAGAACTAAACATGAGGTTGCGCAAAGGCAAGTCGAGGAGATTCCCCTCCAAATCTTAACTAAGCGTAGTGGAGAGATCATATATTGGGGATTTCACTGGTGCCTTTACCTCCATGAGAGGCGGTGATTTCAAAGATTCGATATTTGTTACCATACCCATATGCTCGATCTTGACTATCGAATGTAACCCCATGACACTAACTACAAGTTGGCAAACTTAGTTTCTTTTCCTAGGGATATCATATATTACTACGAGGGTTTTTTATGGTACCTGGGAAAGATTTCATATAACACTTTTCAATACTGCTGGAAGGTTCCCTGGGAAGCGTGGGTGATTGCACCAGATAAGGTTGGTCAGTGGAGGTCGGGATAACCTCTTCTCACTCCTTCATTCATTGGTCCATGGGACTTAATCAACCCGTGCCTTCATGCAGAAGGTCCATTTCTACTATTTCATTTCTTTGCACTTAGGACCTTATCCACCTAGGCTGAAAATTTGGAAAAGTTGTTTTCTTGCGATGTTCCTCTTAGGTATTTTTATTGGATTGTTGCTTTGTATATTTTTCCTTAGTTTTCTTTAGTGTCACCACTTTTGGATCGCTTATTCAGGTTGGTTGACCAAACTCTCCACTGCTCGGGAAGGAATCCTAGTATTTCTCTTGAAAGTGTGGAGCCGCCTCCTAGAAGGCATTGGTTTTTATACCACTGGTTCACTAGAGTTAGTGTGTGAGACTTTTATGGACATGAACAATCTCGCGAGGGATGACCATGTTTATAAGAAAGTTATGTCCAAAGTTCTAGAGAATACCATCCAAGGGACCCCTGCCCAAGGGTATTCTTATGCTTTTCGTTTCTTTGGAAACATTGGTGCCCCCTTGATGGCCACTTTGAACATTCCTGTGGTTGAATGTAGGACTAGTGGTTTGGTTTTGGACCACTCTGAATGTCCCAAATTATGTTGATTCTTCTCATATAAGCACTTTATTTCATGGGAATCGAATGGATGTTGATCCTTTATCTTCTGCACCAGTCAAGTCTTCTCCTTTTTCTCCCTCTTCTGGTGAAAGTATTGGTACTATTAACCAGAAGTATAAAAGGAATAGTAAGAAAAAGAGAAAGAAGAAGAAGGCACCAACCTTTTCTAGTCATGTTGGAGACCTACACCCAACCTATATTAAACATGTTGGGGGAAAGCAATGATACCTATCAACAACCTCTATGACTCATGTTGAATACAAGAAACCAAATGTTGCAATTCATGTTCGGGGAAAGAGTCTAGTCGGTGATAGTCATACTAGAAAAACGTCACCAACCTACGGAATTTGTGTTGGAGATTATCTCCTAGCCTCTGCAAGTCATGTTGGGAGTAACCCATCGACCACTGCAAGTCATTTTGGGGGCATTAATACTATTGAGAATCCTAGAGGTATAGGAAGTAAGCCCAATTTCCATTTTAATATTTGTGAGGGATACCATATTACTCATGTGTGCCTTGGTATTCAAGTGGTACAAAGAGTGTGTTCCTTGTCTGAAGGCCCTTCTAGTTCTTATTCATCTTTGATTTCCCAACAATCTATTCAATAATTGGCTGATAAAATGGTCGTCCCATTGTAATATTTGTGTGATACTACTCTCATTTTGGGGGGTGATGTGTGTCTTGACCATGTTGTCTCACATCCTATTCAACCATTGGTTGAGGAAGTGGTTGAGTCGATGCAATATTCTTTCCATCACACTCTTCTCTTAGAGAGTGACTGGTATTCCAAAGTGGTCGAGCCAATGCAATATTCGGCTAATCCCACTCTCCTTTCAGGGAGTGATGAGTATTTTGACTATGTATTTAGCATTTCCAGTTCAATACCTTCTGAACAATAGATAATTCCACTCTCTTTGACTATGCCCCCTCCAAGTCCTAGGATGGTTTCCTTTGGTTGGAATAATCGTGTGGAGCCTCGCTTTCCTTATTCTACACCTTTCCATATAACAATTATGGTTGAATCTATGTTGAAATGTGTTCATCTATGTGTTGTATATGATGGATCCTCTGCAAGTATTTTATCCTCCTCAACTTCAAAAGCTTTGGGTTCTCCCAAGCTTGTTCCAGCTACCAGTGAGTTGCTAGCTTTCAACATAAGACGTAGTGAATGCCTAGGGTTTCTTCCTTAGTTTCCTATCATGTTAGGTGGGAATATTGTTCTGATTGATATGTTAGTGGTGCCAAGCCCTTTAGACTTCAATATGCTTCTTGTGCATGATTATGCTTATGCAATGAAGGTTGTGGTGTCTAAACTCTTTCATATGATGCATTTCCCTCACAATGGAAGCATTGTCACTATTGATCATATTTCCTATGATAATCACATTCATAGTTTGATTTCAACTCATTTTCCCCCTTTGTGTGTTCCTATTGTTCAAGTAGAATCTTCCCCGCCATGTGTGAATAATGTGGTGCCTTATCCTTGGTGTTCAGTTTCTTCTGAGAAAGGATATGTATAGTAATGTTCACCTTCTCGAGACAATGTCTCGACAATTGATCAGAAGTTCTATCCAATAGGGGCATGTAATCATTTGCTTTCCCCTGTTGGCTTGAGTAATATGGTGTTTACTCTTGAGTCTGATATTTTTGTTTGTAATACCTCAAGCCCTGGTATTTGTTCGATGTCGAGCCCAGGTTTCATGCATGTTGATTTGCCTTCCGATGAGGCTATCCTTGAAGCTATGATTATGGATCCTCAACCTCGTCTTGAGCTAGAAGCTTTACTAGTTGATTGCCAAAGAATCCCTTGGCTTGAGCCTAGAAATGGTCGCGAGTCCGTATAGTCCTCTATACATATTGTACTTTTAGGGTTTCTTATTTTCAATTTTTGTATCCCTTAGAACATGTTTTTATCATAGGTTTCTATATTGGACTTATTAACTTATGTGTAAGTGTTTTTTCATCTTATATATAGGAATTTGGAGATATTTGCTTTGGTACCTTTTCATTCCATCTCAATCCGTTATCACAGGTGATGATCTCGAAACTAGCATATAGGTTAGATTTTCCTGTAACATCTCGCTCTGGCGTGCACTGAGAAAACTTATTCTTTGAGGACACTTGCTCACAAGTGATCCATAGTATTATACTTTTGGGCATTTGATTATGATTATGAGGCGTTATGAATTGATGACATGTTATCTTGTTGCATTGACATAGACAGGTGCTATTGACTCGGTTTTCCTAAGTGTGTAGGATTTTGGACCTCAAGGATGCAGAGGCATCGATGGAACCCTTGGACTCTAGATCGAGTAAGGGAGTGAACTATTGGGGGTTTGATTGTTGTATATATGACATTTGTGCATCTGATTAGATGATATGATTATGGATACTATATCTGACATGATTCATTGATGATGCAGTCTGACGATAGCTTGCCGACCAGACTCACATGTGGAGTAGAGGGGTCACGCACGACTACCACACAACCTACTTGCACTCCCGTCGTGGCTCGAACTGTAGGTTAACGACTACCTAGTTCAAGAAGACCCACGATGTCGTGAGGGCAGACTGCGACAATCGCTCACAATGATTATAAGGAGCGCACAATAAGGCAGGGGCCTTATTCCTTAGAGGCCCTTAGTCTCCCAAATGATCACCTGGCGAAGTAGTGACTCTAGAGGTTTTTGATGTCTACCAAGTCAGTCAATAGGAAAGTGGGACCCTTGGAGCAGGCAGTGCATCCTGAAGGGCACATCGCGCAAGGGAAACATAATGGAGTGAGTGGCACCCTTGGAGCACCTAGTGCATCCTGAAGGGTGCATGGCATTGCTAATTAATAAATGAATGAACCTATATGGCCTTAGAATGAATAATGTGATGAGAAAAATTTTAAGCATTTTCCCTAATAAAATGTCGCCTAGCCCAGGAAAATAACGTTTAGGTCTAAGTGCTACTGGTGATAAAAAAAAAAATAATAATAATAATAATAATTAAATAATTAAATAATTAAATAATAAAAATAATTAAATAATAATGATAATCATCTTTCATCTTGTGACAAGAAGGGGGTAAGAAATTAAATTTATTTATAAAAATATTTTGGGGTAAAATTTAAAAAGGGGAAATAATTGTTTTTTTATATTATGCTAATTAAAAATTTAYTAATTAAAAAGAAAAAAGGAAAAAGGGTAAGTTTMTGCACATGYCATTTTGAGTTTTAAATAAAAAGGGAAAGAGAGAAATTTAAAAGATTTAGGAAACTAGGAAAAAGMGGGAAACATAAAAAGAAAGGGGAAACAAGGAAAAAGAAGAAAGATTAAACTTAGTAAGGTATCTAGCATTTAAGAACTTTCTAAAATCAAACTCAACTAGTAAATTAGTAAGGGGGAAAGTCATTAAAACTTGTAAGGGAATATGGGGACACCTAGGAGCGATTCTAGGAGTGCTTTTAGGTGGGTGAGGGAAATAGGAGTAATTAATTAATTAATGAAATTAATTTTTGGTGCAATGAAGGGGATGGGTGACACTTGTACAGGGAGGATTATTATGAATTAAATTATTGAAAAAGGAATTAAATGGGATTTTGGGAAAGTAAATGACTTAGAAAAGCTATATAAAGGAGGGAGGAGGAGGTTGATGGATCTGTTATTTTATGTGTAATGTTACGCTGCAGAATTTTAGACTTAACTGACTTCGCTTGTCGGAGTTGGGATACCCAGCTAGGTGAGGAGTGGTAGCTCGGCCTTGCGAGGTAAGTTGGGAGCTAGTGGCTCTCTGTTTTAGTGGTCGTGACCCCTTTGAGGCTTGGCGGCCTAAGGGGGAAGAAGAGTACCCCTAGCGTTGGTTGGGAGGTACCGGTGAAGTCTCATTGGTCGGCAAGCTAGAGCTGCACAGAGGACGCAGGAAAACAACTCAGAGCGGGCGTTTTGGGCTACAATACACTTCCTTTATTTCTGCATGATAGATTATTAGTATACTTTACGCTTTTAGTTCGGTATTTAAATGGGTGAAAAAAATGATTGACCTAGCATTTTGTTGATAACTGAATCTCCCCCATAGCCTTAAGCCCGTTGTTGATTGATCCCCTTGGCTTTCGATCCCTGATTGTAGTGAGTTTCCTATGGTTTTATTGCATTGTGATGAGTTTAATATTTTTCTTCGCCTTCATCCCTAGATCACCAGTCCTCGCCTGGGCAGTCGACCAGGAGTCGAATCGACGGTCGTCACTTCGGTGTTAATAGACCTATAAATCCTAATGACCTACCTTTCTATGTGAGGAGGATGAGCGACAGATGTTTCTGCCCAGCTGTCTAGCTCTATTGATTGTTCGAGGTAGAGTGTTGTCTTGTGCCTTGATGCAAATAATTAACCCTGCAATTAATTGATTGATGGCGAAGTTTTTTTTTCTTCCTTCTTCTGCATTTTTGGCCACTGGTTGTGACTGCAATTCGCCCTTGTTAATCTAGTGATCTTCCACTTCGTGGGACTTCTTTTCATTTTTACTTTAAGGGCGGATTCACCTACATCTTGTTGGTTAGTGGGGCATATTGGTGGGCATTTTGTTTACTTTTATTGACTGTAATTTTCTTGGAAAAACCTCACCGCCTTGATGTTAAAAGTCTGCACACTTTATTAATAAAACATGCCATTATAATTAATGGCGAATGTGATTGTGTTTAATGGCAATGAGACTACATATTTATTTAATGACAGCGATTATATATATTTCCCTTATGTTGTGTGTATTGTACGGCGATTTCCCTTTTAGTTTATAGTAGTCAAGTAACCCAGTCGGTTTCCCCTTTTACTGTATAGAATACCTTCAATTTCCAAGTTTATATTGTACATCAATTTTTCCCTTGTTCAGACTACGATTTTACATTCACTTTCATTGACCTTGATTTTACATTTACTCACCAAGACTGTGATTTTACTTTTACTTACCAAGCCTTTGATTTTACATGGACATGTCGACATTTAGTTTTAGTATGCATTTTCCTTCAATGGGACGCCAGCTTAATTACATGTTGGATTTTAATTACATCTACGTTTTGAGAACGTGTATGGTTGTAACTGCTGATAGCATTCAACAAAGATTGGGTTTTAGGTAGAGAACTGTGGCGTGGACGGTAATTTTGAATTTTTACCACAGTTAAATTCGTGACAGCAAGTTAGCTATAGTGATGTATAATGGAGTAAATCCTTCAGTTTTTATTTAGTTTCTACTTTGAATAATAATTAATTTGGAGTAAGAATAACATATGGTTGTGCCTGGCAGTGAACCCATTAATTGAGACAACGATATACTGCCTGGAGGGAAATTGTAAATCAGCGTTTTTATTTTTGATTGCTAGCATTTCGCCCTGTGAATTCAAACTGTGTGTATCACTTTTGAATGATTTTTTTTTCCCTTGGACTGACAGTAAGGTCATGCCTTGAGAACACAACGAGAATTTGTCCTGGAATGCATGCTTCTTGTTACTCCTGAACCTCTATGAAATTTTTCCTTGGATTGCTTGCAATTTTCCATTTGATACCTGGCGATTTTTGCTAGATTGTTAAGCCTACGACTACCATTTGTTACCTGGTGATTTGCCAGAGGGTTAAGCCTGCAGTTGCCATTGTTACCTGGTGATTTTTCCAGATTGTTAAGCTTGTGCTTTGCCATTGTTACCTAGGAATTTTTCCAGATGTTAAGACTACAATTTTTGCTTGTTACCTAGCGATGGTACCCTCATTAGGAATGTGTTTTATTTAATGATGGCCTGTGTTGAGTGCGTTTACTCATTTATTAACATCAATTGAAAATGAAATTATATCTATGACTATTTGACTTTATCACTGACTGCATTTTAACATCTTTTTCCAGCGAGATCATATTAATGACAGCCACCTTATTATTTGACTAGAAGATAGCATTCTCAGACAGCGAGTATAGTCATTGGTAGTTGATAAATTGTAGTCAATTTAATAGTGTTGATATACAGTGTATGCACTACATGTAAGTGTTGTATTGGTGAGCGTAGGTATAGTGTATGGGTGTGTTGGGCAGCGGTTCATGCCTTGTTGAAACAGTCTCTTCTTTTTATAGCCTTTAATCTGAATAGAACAACATTTAATTTGAATAGACAGCCTTTAGATTAACTTAGACTAGACTTGTCAATTTAGTTTCGTATTAATTAAACCAGATTTTTCCAATTAGATTGTATTTCTTGTTTATAGTTTTAGTATTGATTAATTAGACTTGCTAAATTGATTTGTATTTCATGTTAAATTAGAGGGTGCATTAATGACTATTTGTAAATCAGATGTGCTCATTTAGATGGTAATCAATGTTAAAATAGATTGTAATTATTGACTAGTTTAGACTGGATGTATGGTTGGGTTGTTGACAAAGTAATGTATTGGCTTGTGTCTTCCCTTGTTTTCATCCTCTAGTGTCTCGTCGAACTGTTGTTGGGGTATGGGTGTGGTTTTCTTATCGGTATTCGGCTTCTAGCGCGTCAGATTATTTAGATTCCTCGGTCCAGATAAGATGTGTTGTGCCAAGGTTATTGACACATCTATCACCTGGGGACAACATGATTCTTGATGAGGGGATCATGGCGCACCCTATTGGATAGCGGCGAACGAGAAATTGGCCAAAGCCTGTGCGTTATATGTGAGTGTTGTTGAGCATTGTAAGTTCGCTTGCGCGCATGGATTGAACGCCTTCATGTGTTTGGTTCGTGCGCCTTGAGGTCTAGTATTTTTTGTCAAGGCCATTGTGTTGGAAGGGGGATGTTGTCCCTTATCTTGTAGGCATGGTATTGTTTGCGTCAGGTGGGTAGTCATTCCTCCTTATTGTTCTATGCATGTTTTACCCAGTTTCCCTTGTGTCAGTGCGTGTAGTCATAGTTTCTTGTTGCGTGGACTATGTGCTTGCATTCGTCGTCAGTGGTTTGGTTAAATTGTTGTCGTCATCACCTTCTTTCCTAAAAACAAAAGAAAAAAAATTGCACTTTTGCTTCGCTTGTAGCCGACAAGAGGGGGCCTTACACATGGTATCAGAGCGGGTTCAACCCGCGACTTGGGATCACTACAGTTTTCGTTGATATGATATTGATTATAATGTTTATAATTATTTTGACTTGTATTCGTGTAGGTAAACATGGTTAGAGGACGTCGCAGAGGTAGACGATGGGGTGTTATGGGAGGAGGCGCGATGCCTCCAGCTGCATCGACGCCTGAGGGGTCCAACCCCCAGGGAGACGAATAGGTTGTCGAGCAGGAGAAGATAGTGGTGGGTGATGTGGTTGGGATGATGAGGTCTTTCCAGCGGATGTTTGAGGCACTGATCAGTTGTTTGGACAGAGAAGAGGCCAGGGCATCGGCACCCCCTGAGGGTCTACCGTGCACTCTGGTTGGTACTGGTAGCATTCACCGCGAACTCGAGAAGGTCTAATTTCTCGAGTTATTTGTTGCCTCGAATGGTGTGGTCGTCGAGACATGGTTGGAGAATATGGTGATGTTCTTTGCAGTTCGCGACTATACCTCCAACATGAAGGTCCACATGGAAGTCTTTCAACTGAAGGGGAGTGCTCTTCTATGGTGGAAGATGCTCCTGCCACAACTGAACATGGTCGTTGAAGACGTGTCATGGGAACTGTTCGAGGAATGGTTCTGAGAGAGGTACCTATCAGATGAATTCATTGAGTGTCATCTTAATGAGTTCAATGCCTTATGACAGGGTTGTCGTACGGTGCCCCAGTATAAGGCTCGTTTTATGGAGTTGCTTCGGTATGCTCCACATCTTAATACTGAGAAACTTAAAGTCAACAAGTTCGCGTTCGGCCTTAATGGAAGCATACATGCAAAGGTTAGTATTATGATGCCTCAAACCTTGCATGATGTCGTCCAGAAGGCCCTCATAGCAGAGGAGGAGCTTATCAGCAGGGGTCAGAGAAGGACTCCAGCGAGACCAGCAGGGCAGGTGTCATCTAGTGCACAGCAACATCAGACACTAGCCAGACATACGCCAGGATATCATGGATTCCAGAGGGAATCCACTTCCACTACACCTCGGCGACTGGTGCCTCAGCAGTAGACACCTTACCGAGGACCACAACATCAGCAGTAGCGTCGACCGCAGCAACATTATTTTAGGCCTGTTGAGTAGAACTAACCAAGATTCCAGGCTGGTGGGCCATCATATACTACTTCGGGTACCAGAAGTACTGGACCGAAGAAGGGGTGTTGGACATGTGGGGAGACACACTACCAGCGTGACTACCCTGTGGAGAGGACTAGAGTGTCTGGATCAGTTGGACCCACTACCGTGGGAGATATGGGCAAGGCCCATCAGATTCATGTAGCGGTGAATAATCGACAGGTAGAGCACCAGTCAACTGTGCTCGAGACGTCAGGTACCATCCCTGACCAGGCCCTTAGTATTTTGATAGATCCTAGTGCTACCAAGAGTTTTATTTATGGTGCATCACTAAAAGGGATTAAGGTAAAGTCAGTCAAACAGGATGAGTTTAGCTTCGTAGAGATGGCTTCTGGAGCGAAACAGAAGGTTGGAGGAAAGGTTACGGGTTGTACTCTCAACTTGGGAGATTTTTTCACTAGGGCCAACCTGTACGTCATGATCTTATGATCTTATGACGTCGTGATTGGTATGGACTCGTTGGAATCACATGAGGCGATACTCAACTGTAACACGAAACAGTTGAGCTTGGTCGATGATGAGGGACAAAGACGTGTGATTGTAGGTCGGAACCAGGGAGTTTCCCCGAAGTTCATCTCTTCCTTGCAACTATGAAAGAGCATGCGCAAGGGGTGTAAGATTTATGCGATCCTTGTGTTAAACGAGAAGGAAGTAGTGGAAGGTCTAGAACACCTTCCGGTGGTGAGAGAGTTTGCAGACCTCTTTCTAGAGGAGTTACCTAGGATGCCACCAGAGAGGGAGTTGGAGTTTACCATAGACCTAAAACCAGGGACTGAACCAATAGTAAGAATGCCTTATCGAATGTCGACCCTGGAGCTACAAGACTTGAGAATGCAACTGAAGGAGTTGTTGGACCTGGGACTGATACGTCCAAGTGTGTCACCGTGGGGTGCGCCTGTTATTTTCATACGAAAGAAGGATGGTTCATGGAGGCTCTGCATTGACTACCATCAATTGAACAAGGCAACTATCAAGAATCAATATCTGTTGTCGAGGATTGATGATCTATTCGGTCAGATAAAGGGTGCGATGGTGTTCTCAAAGATCGATTTGCGATCAGGATATCAGCAGTTACAGATTAAGGAGGATGACGTCTCTAAGACCACCTTTAAGACGAGGTTTGGGCATTATGATTTTACTATTTTACCATTTGGACTAACAAACGCCCCAGAGGTATTTATGAGTTTGATGAACGGGGTGTTCCATGAGTACTTGGACAAGTTCGTCCAAGTATTCATTAACGATATTTTGATTTACTCTCGGACGACGGAGGAGCATGACGAACACTTGCGCTTGGTACTATAGTGTCTGCGAGAGCACAAATTGTATACAAAGTTGTCCAAATGCTCATTTTATCAATTGAAGATTCACTACTTAGGGCATATCATCTTCGGCGAAGGTATCGTCATGGATCCAGCAAAGGTCGAGGCTATTATGGAAGGGCCTGCATCGATGAATGTCCCAGAAGTGTGCAGCTTCATGGGTTTAGCAGGATACTATCAACGGTTTTTCGAGGGATTTTCAAAGATAGAAAATCTGATCACAAAGTTGCAGAAGAAGAACAAGAAGTTTTTTTGGACCAAGAAATGCATGGAAGAATTTCGAAGGCTCAAGGAGGTGTTGACAATGGCACTGATACTAAACGTCCCTGACATGGATGCAAACTTCTTGGTATGCACTGACGCATCCAAGGAAGGCTTAGGCAGAGTCTTGATGCAAGATAGTCGAGTGATCTCTTACATCTCAAGGAAACCAAGAAGGCATTAGGAGAACTATGCGACGCACGATTTGGAGTTGTTAGCCATTGTATATGCCTTGAAGGTTTGGATAAACTACCTAGTTGGACGAAAATTTGAACTAAAGATGGACCATTGTGGACTACACCACATCTTTACACAAAGCGACCTGAACTCGCGACAACAACATTGGTTGGAACTGCTTAGCGAGTTCAATTTCAAGATTTCTTACATAAAAGGAATAGTGAACCGAGTGGCAGATGCATTGAGTTGGAGACCACGCATATTTTTGGTGTTGCCTCTTCAGACGAAAGTACGTGAAAAGATTCTAACTTTACAGTGTGACGATGACTAGTACAGAGAGGTCGAGGATTTTATCGGACAAAACACAATTATGGTACCAATATTTGAAGAATTTACGTTTGACGATGATGGATTATTGTTGTGGGGTTTTTCTACCCTACGGACTAGCAAGCTAGGGCTTTAAACTTGCGTGCAGATCATGACCCTTCAAGAAATAACTTTTATCCTCCTACCCAAACCTAGAACCCTTTTTCTCAAGCAAACATGGGAAGAATCAACTAACCTTTGTATCGACGGTTGAAGTAGATCCTCCGTTGAGCTTTTATCTCCTTGCTGCTACTGCTCCTTCCACAAAGCGATCCTGCAATCAAGACAAGACTACGCATGCATGCTACTGATCTACTTGAGGGTTAGAGATTTAAACACAAATCAAATGACATAGATAAGACTCATGTGTTCGGGACGGGAAAAGTATCTTTTCATTAATCTCAATATGAATCAACTTACAATGATTACAGAGACCGGCCACCGTTCCTCGATCCTGATCCTGGGCTCCTCCTCTTCTTTTGTCCTCCAAATGTTGTTGCTTGAATTTCTCCTAAAGCTTGAGGCAAGGCTAAAGGGTTGGGACAAAACGGACTTGGCAATTTGGCAGAGTTTCTTTGCTATGATTTTTCCTCTTTTGAATAGTACCCCTACCCCTCCTTTTATAGGCTAGAAGGAGCTAGGGTTTTAGGCGAACTCTCGGCCATGCATGGCTGGGAGTTCTAGTTAACTGACAAAAAGCTTCTTGTCCCGGCGGAAACTTTCCTGATTTTCTGCTTTGTTAGGTAAACGCTTGTTGTAGTGGACCAGCCCGCGTTCCAACACATGTTGTCTAAGGCCTGCCAGCGTTCACCCGCGCCCAGTGATAGGTTAGGGTGCGGGCTACTTGATTTAGGAGGTTTTTGAGGAGTTTGTTCAGCATGGCTTTGGCAATGAAGGGCAATGAGTAGGCCTGATGCCATGTAAGTAGGGATAGTGCAATTGAGGGTTATAACAGATGCCCCCTAATGTGTGAGGTCAGAAGAGCATCTGATGGCCGAAATACATTACCAATTCTTTACCAATCTGTACTGATATGCTGAATGAGTGAGCCCAGGAATCAGGAAACAGGAGGTGCCGTCTGCAAAAAATGTCAAATGTCTCACCGAGGCGGGCATACCCATGCTCGGGATAAATTAGAACCATGGCTACCAATCAAATACACTGTAGATCCATGTCAAATGACCATAAAGAGTAGCCGCAAACAATACACAGCGGAGCTACATCTCGAAATCAGAAAGATATACATAGAACGTATCCATCTCTTAGAAGCTGATTCGGCCTGATGGCTGTACTTCAGAGCTCGAGCAACAACTTTAAAATCTTCTCAACTCGGGTAGGAGTGTAATATGAGTGTACGACTGCACTACCCATAGGTCTTCAACGGCTCGTCGGTTATGGATTTGATAATCTTGATGATCGGACTAAAGGCTTTAGTGATTTCGAACAAAGACTTGATTGGACGTTCAGGATGGCCGGGCATGCGGATAAGAGACATATTGCAGAGAGGCCGACTCAGGATAAGTGACAAACTTCCCTTGGACAATAGCACGACAAGTGATAAGACTTAGGCAGCATATCTGTTAATCATAAGTCTACGAAGCAGGAGGCAACGCAAACTCTCCATATGTCTGGAAGAGTAACCAAACGGTGGAGGACACAACTCTGTAACGAGCAAAGCTTCCTAAGGTCGTACTACATCCCAAAGTTCAATGA
>ML808787.1:53422-83541 GCA_009831015.1 Picea engelmannii
TGCCCATGCTGAAAGGGATTAGTCAACACAGCTTGTTGTTGTTGTGTGACAAACTTCTGGGCCTCTGCAAGTCGAGGGCATAAATGGGTTGGGTGGTCTTCCACACATAGGTTGCATGGATACCTCGCCCTCTTCTTTTCCGTGGTGCCCTCGCCAGCATTATCGTTTGGTTTCTTATCCCCCTTACTCTTCTTGCGTTGTTTTTTCTTTCCTTCAGGCTGTTGGTTGGCCTTTGGGTTAGTCGTCTGTACGGAATGTACCTCCGACGTTTGAGCAGGAGGAGCAGCCAAAGTAGTAGTCTGACTGGCCGCTGAGTGTTGTATAGATAATTGCTGCAATTGTTTTATCAATTGCTCAGCGGGCTTGGTTTGTGCCGAACCAACGATGCCATCGGCGTGTGGTCTAGCTCTCTGTCTGGTTTTGTCCAGAATCGATCGTGGTGCATCCGACAGGATGGTGTACAATAGACCAGACTGAGAATAGATAAGCTCAAACTGTTGAGCCCTCATGATGGCATCTTCCTCGGAGAAAACCCCTGAAGTTGCGACGTCTTTGGATAACTGCGGAACTAAATACTTAAGGAACCACTCAAGCAGGAATGCTGGTGGGACGGGTACCGGAGATTCTGGGTTCGATCCCCAGTGGAGTCGTCAATTCTGTTGTGGGGTTTTTCTACCCTACGGACTAGCAAGCTAGGGCTTTAAACTTGCATGCAGATCATGACCCTTCAAGAAATAACTTTTAACCTCCTACCCAAACCTAGAACCCTTTTTCTCAGGAAAACATGGGAAGAATCAACTAACCTTTGTATCGAAGGTTGAAGTAGATCCTCCGTTGAGCTTTAATCTCCTTGCTGCTGTTGCTCCTTCCACAAAGCGATCCTGCAATCAAGACAAGAATACGCATGCATGCTACTGATCTACTAGAGGGTTAGAGATTTAAACACAAATCAAATGACATAGATAAGACTCATGTATTCGGGACGGGAAAAGTATCTTTTCATTAATCTCAATATGAATCAACTTACAATGATTACAGAGACCGGTGACCGTTCCTCGATCCTGATCCTGGGCTCCTCCTCTTCTTTTGTCCTCCAACTGTTGTTGCTTGAATTTCCCCTAAAGCTTGAGGCAAGGCTAAAGGGTTGGGACAAAACAGACTTGGCAATTTGGCAAAGTTTCTTTGCTATGATTTTTCCTCTTTTGAATAGTACCCCTACCCCTCCTTTTATAGGCTAGAAGGAGCTAGGGTTTTAGGCAAACTCTCAGCCATGCATGGCTGGGAGTTCCAGTTAACTGACAAAAATCTTCTCGTCCCGGCGGAAACTTTCCTGATTTTTTGCTTTGTTAGGTAAACACTTGTTGTAGTGGGCCAACCCGTGTTCCAACGCGTGTTGTTTAAGGCCTGCCAGCGTTCACCCGCGCCCAGTGATAGGTTAGGGCACGGGCTACTTGATTTAGGAGGTTTTTGAGGAGTTTGTTCAGCATGGCTTTGGCAATGAAGGGCAATGAGTAGGCCTGATGCCAGGTAAGTAGGGATAGTGCAATTTAGGGTTATAACAATTATTGAGTTTTAAAAATTGGATTTATGTACCACCGAACGTCAAGTCGAGGATCTTGATCCTAAACGAGGCTCATAGAGCAGTATACATGGATCACCTAGGAGTCACGAAGATTAGGGCGAACCTTAAACCCTTATTATTCTAGAAAGGAATGAAGGCATACATAGTCAAATATGTGGCCCGATGTCTAGAATGTCAATAGGTAAAGGCTGACCATAGACATCCAGCAGGATTACTATAGCCACACGTTATTCCAGAATCGAAATGGGAGGTTATTTCGATGGATTTTATTGTTGGATTTCCACTGACGACAAGGAGACACAACCCAATTTTCATAGTATTCAAAACTTTGACGAAGAGTGCTCATTTTATTCCTGTGCGTATGACATATCAGGCACCTGACATAGCTAGAGTTTTCATCAGTGATATTGTGAGGTTGCATGGCATGCCTAAGAGGATTATATCTAATCGAGCATCAGTGTTTACTAGACGATTTTGGACTAGTTTCCAAGAGGCCTTGGGAACCCAACTTAACCTCAGTGTTGTGTATCACCCGGAGACTGAAGGGTAGACCGAACGAATGAACCAGGCCTTAGAGGACATGTTGCGCATGTAAGTGATGGACCAACAAAATCATTGGGAAGAATTCTTTCCACTGGTAGAATTCAATTATAACAATAGTTACCAAAGCACCATTAAGATGGTGCCTTTCGATTTTATTTATGGGCAACCATGTCGGACTCCTTTGAGTTGGGATCGACTTGAGGATAGGATCCTGGTGGGACCAGACAAAGGATTAAAGAAGTGTGGTATCAGAAAAATAGATATGTTGATCTACACCGTGTCGACCGTAGTTACGAAGTTGGCGATCGAGTCTTCTTGCAGGTAAAATCGCATAAGAGTTCAATCAAGTTTGGAAAGGGAGCTAAACTCTCTCCTAGGTTCATGGGACCTTTCAAGATTATGGAGAGGAAAGGGCTCGTGGCCTATCAACTATCCTTGTCTGATTCTTTGAGGCGTATGCATGATTTTTTTACGTATCTGTTTTGAGACATTATATTAGTGATCCTACACATGTTATTGACATGAATTCCTTGCAGGTATCAAACGAGGGGGTGCTCACAGCTGAGTCGATCCGCATCCTGGATCATCACTTTCGACAGCTACAGCATCGAACAATAGATCAAGTCAAGGTCCATTGGGACAACTATATTCTGCACTCGGCGACCTGGGAGGACGCATATGATATGCGCCAGCAGTTTCCATTTTTGTTTGATAGATAGACTTACGATACTGTGATACACATTATTTCGGCACTTATATACTGTGAAACTTTAGGATGAAGTTTAGACCAAGAGGGGCTGTATGTAACATCCATCTCTTGTGCGCACTGAGCAAACTTATTCTTTGAGGACACTTGCTCGCAAGTGATCTAGATTATTATACTTTTGGGCATTTGATTATGATTATGAGGCGTTATGAATTGATGACATGTTAATTTGCTACATTGACATAGACAAGTGCTATTGACTTGGTTTTCCTAAGTGTGTAGGATTTTGGACCTCGAGGATGCAGAGGAATCGATGGAACCCTTGGACTCCGGATCGAGTCAGGGAGTGAACTATTGGGGGTTTGATTGTTGTATATATGACATTTGTGCATCTGATTAGATGATATGATTATGGATATTATATCTAACATGATTCGTTGATGATGCAGGCTAACGATAGCTTTTCGACCAGGCTCACATGTGGAGTAGAGGGGTCACGCATGACTACCAAAGACGTTGAGGGAGAGGCGTGGATAGCATCCCTTCCATAGCCTACTAGCACTCCCGTCGTGGCTTGAACTATAGGTTAACTACTACCTAGTTTGAAAATACCCACGATGTCATGAGGGCCGACTGCGACAGTCGCTCATGATGATTTTAAGGGGCGTGCAATAAGGCAGGGGCCTTATTCCTTAGAGGCCCTTAGTCTCCCATAATATCACCTGGTGGAGTATTGACTCTAGGGGTTTTTGATGTCTACCAAGTCAGTCAAGAGGAAAGTGGCACCCTTTGAGAAGGTAGTGCGTCCTGAAGGGCACGTCGCACAAGGGAAACAGAATAGGGCAAGTGGCACCCTTGGAGCACCTAGTGCGTCCTGAAGGGCACATCGTGTTGCTAATTAATAAATGAATGAACCTAGATGGCCTTAGAACGAATAATGTGATGAGAAAAATTTAAAGCATTTTCCCTAATAAAATGTCGCCCATCCCAGGAAAATAACGTCTAGGTCTAAGTGCTACTGGTGATAAATATATATATATATATATATATATATATATATATATATATATATATATAATAATTAAATAATAATGATAATCATCTTTCATCTTGTGACAAGAAGGGGGTAAGCAATTAAATTGATTTATAAAAATCTTTTGGGATAAAATATAAAAAGGGGAAATAATTGTTTTGTTATATTATGCTAATTAAAAATTTATTAATTAAAAAGAAAAAGGGTAAGTTTCTGCACATGCCATTTTGAGTTTTAAATAAAAAGGTAAAGAGGGAAATTGAAAAGATTTAGGAAACTAGGAAAAAGCAGGAAACATAAAAAGAAAGGGGAAACAAGGAAAAAGAAGAAAGACTAACTTAGTAAGGTATATAGCATTTAAGAACTTTCTAAAATCAAACTCAGCTAGTAAATTAGTAAGGGGGAAAGTCATTAAAACTTGTAAGGGAATATGGGGCCACCTAGGAGCAATTCTAGGAGTGCTTTTAGGTGGGTGAGGGAAATAGGAGTAATTAATTAATTAATGAAATTAATTTTTGGTACAATGAAGGGCATGGGTGACACTTGTACAGGGAGGATTATTATGAATTATATTATTGAACAAGGAATTAAATGGGATTTTGGGAAAGTAAATGACTTAGAAAATCTATATAAAGGAGGGAGCAGGAGGATGATGGATCTGTTCTGTTATGCGTAATGTTACGTTGCAGAATTTTAGACTTGACTAACTTAGCTTGTGGGAGTTGGGATACCCTGCTCAGTGAGGAGTGGTAGCTCAGCCTTGCGAGGCAAGATGGGAGCTAGCAGCTCTCTGTTTTACTGTGCGTGACCCCTTTGCGGCTCGAGGGGCTAAGGGGGAAGAAGAGTACCCTTAACATTGGCTGGAAGGTACCAGTGAAGTCTCATCGGTTGGAAAGCAAAAGCTACATGGAGCGTGCGGGAAAACAACTCAGAGTGGGCGATTTGGGCTATGGTACGCTTCCTATAATTCTGCATGATAGATTATTAGTATACTTTATGCTTTTAGGTCGGTATTTAAATGGGTGAAGAAAATGATTGACCTAGAATTTTGTTGATAACTAAATCTCCCCCGTAGCCTTAAGCTCGTTGTTGATTGATCCCCTTGGCTTTCGATCCTTGATTGTAGTGATTGTCCTATGGTTTTATTGCGTTGTTATGAGTTTGTGCTTTTTCTTCACCTTCGTCCCTAGCTCCTCAGTCCTCGCCTAGGTAGTCGGCCAAAAGTCGGATCGACGGTCATCACTTCGGTGTTAATAGACCTATAGATCATAATGCCCTACCTTTTTGTGCGAGGAGGATGAGTGATGGATGTTTCTGCCTAGCCATCTAGCTCTATTGATTGTTCCAGGTAGAGTATTGTCTTGTGCCTTGACACAAATAATTAACTCTGCAATTAATTGATTGATGGCAAAGCTTGAGAGGGAGTTAGGCTTGCATGCAGAGGAGGAACTGTCGGTTCCCAAAGATGAGTCTCAAGATGTGGATCAACCACATGAGGAGGTTCATGAAGTGGAGGAAGCCACTCATGTAGATCCATCCATCAGAAATGGAAGAAAGCACAGCACAGAAGCTTATAGATTGAGACTAGATGTTGCACAGAATGTAGGAGCCCCTACTTCACAGCGTAGGCAGAGACAATCTCCTGATCGATTTACTGGATACATGGCTCTCATGAGAAAATGTATTGTGACTAAACCATCTTCCTTTCAGGAAGAAGTGTAGGATCCCACCTGGGTTGATGCATTGGTGGAGGAGTATGACTCCATTGTCAACAAAAGTGCATGGGAAATTGTCCCAACACCAGTCGACAAATCAGTGGTAGTTTCAAGATGGATCTACAAGGTAACTCAAGCTACTAATGGGAGTGTGGATAAATACAAGGCCATATTTGTGTCCCGGGGCTTCTCACAGATCGAGGGGATAGATTATGATGAGACCTTTTCACCTGTCGCAAGGTACTCTTCCATAAGATCCACCGTTGCACTCTCAGCACAGATGGGTTGGCGCATTCATCAGATGGATGTAAAAACTGTGTTTCTCAATGGGATCATTGAGGAAGAGGTGTACATAGAGAATCTTGAAGGATTTTAGATATTCAACAGTGATTCGCATGTGTGCCAACTCAAAAGATCCCTGTATGGGCTGAAGAAAGCACCACGTGCTTGGTACACTTGGATAGATAGCTATTTCACCGGATTGGGCTTCACCAAAAGTGAAGCGGATGCAAACCTATACCAAATTGTGGTGGATGGTAATATTTTAATCATTTTTCTTTATGTTGATGATTTAATATTGACTAGTGATGATCAATTGATACACTCATGCAAGGAGGACCTTGCAAAGGAGTTCGAGATGAAGGATATGTACCTCCTTCATTATTTCCTTGGATTGGAAATATGGTAGCGAGATGGTGAACTTTTTGTGTCTCAAGGAAAGTATGCAAGGGATATACTGGGTAAGTTTCACATGGAGGGATGCAAACCCATGAATACTCCTCTTCCAGGAAACTGGAAGAAAGAGGATGCTACTTCTGGAGAGGTAGTGGATGCTACTTTCTATCGACAGTTAGTGGGTTCGCTAATGTATCTAGTGAACACAAGACCAGACATTTACTATGCGGTCAATCAACTCAGTCAAGCGATGGTTAATCCTACCAAGATCTTTTGGAAGGCAGGTAAGCATGTACTGAGATACCTGAGGGGCACATCTGAGTATGGATTATGGTACAGACAGACGGATGAGGAGAAGTTGCATGGCTTCACGGATGCAGATTGGGCGGGTAGCCCAAGGCACAGAAAGAGAACGTCAAGGGGGATATTTAGTATCGGATCTACAGTTGTTTCTTGGTACAGAAGGAAACATAGAACCGTGGCACTCAATTCAGCGGAAGTGGAATACATGGCAGCGAGTCAAGATGCATGTGAGGATATCTAGATGAGAAAGATCTTGGTTGGTTTGTTTGGTTCTCATTTAGATCCGACAGTGATTCATTGTGATAATCAGAGTTGCATTAAACTCTCGATTAATCTTGTGTTTCATGATAGATCGAAGCATATAGATATCTGGTATCATCATATTAGAGATTGTGTGTAGCGGAAGATCATGTTGCTTTAGTACATTCTTACGGAAGATCAGGATGCAGACATTTTGATGAAGGTGCTCACCATGAGAAAATTCGAATACCATAGAGATAGGATCAGGGTGAAGGATAATCCCTTTCTTGTGGAGAGGGAGTGTTGAGATTCAACAAGAAGATCCTAGTGAAAATTATGCACCTACACTAGGATGGAGCCTCAGGCTATTTTTAGGTGGAAGTCTATTTTTAGATGATGAGCAAATTCTATTTATAGATGTATGTCGACTATTATTATCCCTTAATAATAGTTGGACAATAAATATTAATCTATTCTCAATGAGAACTTGGAAATAGTTAACTGAAGTGGAAAATCAGTTAGCTATAGGAAATTCAAGTTCAAAGGTTGGTTGGTGGGACATGCAAGTCGAATTAGTTGTAACTGAGTGATTTGAAGTTGTAACAGAGTTGGATGTGTAGTTATGTGAGTTGTAAAGTAGTTTAACTTAGTTAAGTGAGCTAAGATCAATTGTACTAGTTGTAACTGAACTTACACTAGTGAGAGATCAGTGAATTAATTATTAATTAATTCACAATCAGTGGTCTCACATGCAACTAAATATTTACCATTGTTAACTACATGCATGTCAGATCTAGTGGAGACCCAGTTTAGATAACAGGTGAAAGGGATAGTTTGACTATCAGTTGTGACTTTAGTGGGTGCACTCATGCAACCACACACACATTGGATGTGCCCATGAGGATTTCATAGCCTATGCAAGAGGAATGCATTCATTGAAGGGATTTCCATTAGCAGGGATTCGCAGAGGAGGTAGGTTTTCTGGAAGCAGTAAATTGGCACATGAATTTGTCAATTTTTATATGACAGTGTGAGACTATTGTATATTGTACTGAGAAATCTTGGAGTAGAGTTTTGTATGATATTGTTTCATGATCCATGATATATACATAATATATGATAGTGGGGTTTTTAGCTTTATGATTTCCTGGTAAAACATCTGTGTTATGTGTGATTGATCTTTCTTCTTGAATCATATTGTAATTGGCGATCATGTTTTAAATTCCACAAGAATATTTGTAGAAGTGATTATGTATTTAACAATGGCATATAATTGTTAGATCAGGAGAATCCAGGCAATACATAATTTGTATTAAAAATTATACACGAAAGACTCAAGGGGTTATCACTTGTGCTTCTTCTCCATACCCAATGGTCGTGAAATACTTTCGTTCCTCCTAAATAGATCTCATCTATTTGTCCTCCAAATACAATAATCCTCCCTTTCAAGACCTAAATCTCGCTATCTTTCCTGAGCTTGAGACTTAGAAAAGTCTCTCGCACACTCCTTGTGCTTGCTCACCTTGAGAACCTTTCAACACTTCACTAAATGTTGGCCTTGCACACTGTGCGCGAGTCTCTCCTTCGAGCTTTTATACTCAGTCGAGTATATGTGTATTCCTTGCACCGGGATTGCAAAAGAGAAATAATTTTAAATTTATAGAATATCAAAGGTTCATTCCCTCAACTATAAAATGTACGCACAGAAATATAAATACTAAAGTAGATAACATAACATTACCCAATTAATTCATAGACAAGTAAACTTGGACATTCAAAACATGCATTTCAATCTAAGTGCACAGGGTAAATGAAACATTTATCTATTACAGTTGATATCTGAACAACTGACCGTGGATGTTAGCTCTCCACCCAACCATAGGCTTAGAGGCATTCATTCTTTGCGCTCTGGCCACCCCCATTCCAAGCCATAATATTACTAGGGAACCTTTGCAGTTTCTCAGAGGTTCTTTCTCTATTGAAATGTCTACTAGGTTTATCATATGCTCCCTCAACATCAAGATCGCAAACTTTTGCTCATGTCATGTCTTCTGCAAATTCTCAGAGATCCTTTCTCTCGTTCTATCCAGTAACCAAAAAAACTTATCAAGATTCTAGTTCCTCTTCTCAGCTGGAGAGCCTTGCACGCTCTTCCTCTTTTCTTCTTCATATCCGGGTTGTGCAATCCCCTTGGTGCATCCCCTTCTTGTATTTCTTCGCGTGTATTATTTCATGCCTTTCTCCTCCTCATGAAAGTTTTGGACCTGTCTTGTTCCTTCTGTCAGAAGGAAACTCGGGTTAGTCTGGGCCTACAGGAAAAACTTCCCTCTATGGTACTTTAGGATGATAGATTTATACCTCCTCATCCAGACCCTCCATGCTTCCATTTAAGGGGGGTAGTTGATTGTTCAACCACCAGTATTTTTCTTATTAAATGATTTCTCCTTAGGATCAAGATGAGGCTTATTATTTCAACAAAGAGAAATTTGGGTCATTTTGACATAATGAACCCTCTCCACAATTTCCTCACTCTTTCCTCTAGTGATATCATGACCAATATTTCGAGGATTCACACCCACAATTAGTTATTGGAAATCTAAAAAAAAATACATTTACATTTTTCACATGCCATAGCATGGTGATCATAATTAATGATTAATTACAAGTTGGGGGAAATAGGGCTATTACAGCTATAGGGTTACATAGTCAACAATCCAGGGCAACAATGCCGATAGATCCTCTAGACCAAGAGAACTTCTTAGTGCTCACATATTTTGTTAATGAATCTGCAACATTATTTAAAGTCTCCACCTTCATCAGCAACACTTTATTTTCTTCAACCATGTCTCTCACAAAGTGATATTGAACATCAATATTCATTGTCTTTGAATGATAAGTTGGGTTCCTCGCTAGAAAAATTGCACTATGACTATCACAATATATCCTTACAGCTTGTTGTACCAACCCAATACCTGAACACAATCTTTGTAACCATACCGCTTCCTTTCTTGCATGTGTGGCTGCCATGTATTCAGTTTTTGTAGTTGAAAGTTCCACTACATAATTTGTTTTTGCTCATCCAACTGATTTGTCCTCCAAATAGGTTAAACAAATACTCTCTTGTAGATCTCCTACAATCCAGATCCCCAGCCCAGTCTGCATCCACAAAGCCATGTATGTCCAACACTCTTTACAATATTGGTTTTCCTTTATATCTCAATCCATAGCTAGCAGTGCCATGAAAATACCTAAAAACCCACTTTATTGTTTTCAAATGCTCCTTCCCTGGTTTTGACATATACCTGCTCAAAATTCCCACTGCATGTGAAATGTATGGTCTAGTACAAACCATTGCATACATCAAACTTCCAACCGCACTCACATATGGAACAAGAGACATGTCCTCCTCTTATTCTTGTGTCTTGGGACACTGATCCGCAAATAACTTTACACCTACATGAATTGGGACCCTGACCTGTTTACATTCCTGCATATTAAACCTTTATGATATTGTCTCAATATATTTTCTTTGATTTAACCATAGTTTATTGTTTTTCCAATCTCTTTTAATTTTCATGCCCAAAATGAAATTTGCAACACCAAGATCTTTCATGTCAAATTTATAGGAAAACTGAGTTTTCACATCCTGGATAATCTCCTTGTTGTTTCCTCTCAAAACATGTCATCCACATACAAGACCAAAAAAAATCAAATGATCACCAATTAATTTAAAATACACACAGTGACCCTCTTTGCTTCTTTTGAAGCCAAGTCCCGGCATGTAAGTATCAAATTTTTTATACCACATCCTTGGTGATTCTTTTAAACCATACAGGGAATTTTTCATCTTGGATACCATCTCCTTCTTTCCTTTCACAACAAATCCTTCTGGATGCTTCATGTAGATTTCTTCTTCCATATCCCCATGTAGGAATGTTTTATTCATATCCATCTATTCTACTTCAAAATCAAATGCAGCAGCAACAGATAACAAAAATCTAATAAAAGTTAACTTGGCAATAGGAGAAAAAATCTCACCAAAATCAATTCCCTCAACCTGGGAATAACCCTTTGCTACTAACCGAGCTTTGTATTTATCCACTTTTCCTTAAGCATTCAACTTCTTTTTAAATGCCCATTTTCTTCCAATGGGATTTCTTCCAGTCGACAACTCCACTAGATCCCAAGCCTCATTCTTTCCCAAGGTTGTCATTTCTTCAACCATGTCCTTTTTCCATAGTTTTCCATCCTTTGAACCCACTACCTCCCTAACAGTTCTAGGATCATCATCAACAATAGACAAAGAAAAATTTGAAAGGAAATCAAATGGAGTATACCTTTCCGGTATCCTTTTTCCCCGCACATATATCCTCAATACTGGAGTATGAGGATCTTCTTCTTCTAATTCATGTTCTTCTCTAGAGTCTGATTCATCATCCTTTGGATCAAACTCTATTTTCTCTAGTTCTTCCTTACTTGGTAGGACTTCCTATTTGAAAGAATCCTTCATTTCTCTAAATACCACATCTTAGATATACACAACCTTCTTAGTTTTTGGGTTCCAAAGCTTATAACCTTTGAGACCATATTTATGTTGGACATATTGTCATTGATGTCAATAGTCGATGTCATTATGATGTGATGAGTTGTTCTTATGATGAATTATCATTGTGATATATCATAGATGAAATTTTCATTGATGTCAAAAATATATCAGTTAGTAGAAAATGTCAAACAGTATGCAGAGATCAAAAGCGCAAGCTCGGGAGGAGGAGAGAATGATATCTAGAGATCAAAGCTCGAAAGGAAGCGTAAGATCAGGAGGAGGAGCAAACAATATGCAGAGATCAAAGCTCAAAATAAAAAGCGTAAGCTCAAGGTGAGAAGCCTCAGCATTCGTCCGATCAAGAAATCGACCGTGTTGATTGTCTCATATTACAGAGGCCAGTCATATGAGTGACCGTGGGCTTGAGGACCATTGGAGGATTTTGACCATCAGATATGCAAGCGAGATCAACGACAGGGATATATTGCGGAGATCGGAAGGAGAATTAAATGACTTGCAAGTTCCAATCCCACAATAATTCAGGACCATCTGATCCTATAGCTTCAAAGATCGATGATTGTGGTTGACTCACCAACAACGCACAACTTCAAATTGTGAAGTTTGGGTGACGAGTTAAATCACTCACAGGTTGTGGTTCTGAAATCATCCTTGATCGTGGATTTTCTTTGAGAGTCTTCATAACCGTTGGATCACTTTAAAGTGGAAGGATAGGATAAGAGGGACAAAAAGGGTTGAGAATTTGAATACCAGAATACCCGACAATTGTTGGATCATTCTAAGTGGAAGGACAGGATAAGATAGAAAAGCATCATCGTAGATAGATTGAGCCATCGATCTAAGAATATGATTGAATAACAACATTTAGTTCAGGTCTAAAGTTGTGAGGAGGTTATTTCTCGGGGAATCTCAATTCAGAAGAATTGGCGACTTGAAAAGTCAAATTACCCGAAGTCCCAAAATCCGAAATGAATAAGGACCATTGTATCTAGAGAATATATGATGACTGTTAGATCAGAGAGAACCATGTTGGCAAACCATGTCAACAAACCACATCAGAAAATACACATGGCATAATCAAATGATGACAAGTGTCAAGAGGAAATTGGCCCATGTCATGTCAACACGTGACGTGAGTAAGTTACATCACTTTGGGAGATTTACTTCGGGAGTTTCACCACCAACAAATGTCAAAAGTCCTGAAGTCCCAAAGGACAAAGTTCCAAAGTCACTCTCAGTCATCGATCTGAGATACATTTCAGGAGTTAGGACAATCGTTAGATCCAGGAGAAGAACATGTGCCACATGAGGAGATCCACGTCAGCAAGACTACGTCAGCAAGAATAGATGGCGCAATCAGACAAGGACAAGTGTCAAGTTGAATCGGCATTTCAGGTATGTGCAAATCATGAATCTGAGTGACACGTGGAAGCTACTCAGCTCGTGACACATCATCAAGTGATGTAAGTAAGTTACATCACTCTGAGAGTGGACACGAAACGTCTGATCTGAAGATCACTTCGGGAGCATTCTCGACCATTGATATACTACAATGGAAGGATAGTGTAAGTGGAAGTATTAACCAACAACAAGCGGTCACCACCACTTATGACTTACTCAGCAGGTGATCACTCCGAAGGAAAATGGAGCAACGATTAGCCTAAAGTCTCGAAGTCCCGAAGTGGACACAAGTCATCCAATCTGAATATCACTTCGGGAGTATTCTCAATCATTGATCGTACTACAGTGAAAGTTGAGACTTGAGACTTCTGAAGTCCAGAGACGTGAAAGGATCACAGCTATTGATCCGAAAGGGACACGCGTCAATAGATTGTCATCTTTGGAAGATTGACATATAGAGGAAAGAAGCGGTTGAGATTTGAAATCTTCGAAGTCCAAAGACCCGAAGGAGATCTCAACCCTTGATCAAGAAAGGGGAAATAAGACCATTGATCTAGTTGTTGATTGAGAAGGACAAGTGTTTGCATATCATCGACTCTGAAAGATTGACGTACGAAGGAAAGAAGGGTTTGAGAGTTGAAACTCCCAAAGCCCGGATCCTGAAATAAATCACAACTGTTGATTTAGGAAGGCTAGATCTAATCCGCAGAGCTTGAAAGAAAAAATCTGAACCATCAGTCCAGGAGCACCGTCAAGATTGTGAGATTGACGGTCCTGTCGCATTGTGGGAATTGAATGTGCATGAAATTTAATAAGTTGAGGGTGGGCTGCAATCGAAACCATGGTTCTGAATAAAGGACACATGGAAGCACAAGGTAAATTGTGGGGCGAAACGTAGTTTGATTTCAAACCACCTTTGTCCATGGCCACAATCACATGGTCACGTGAGGTCACCACCATTGGTCATATGGTAAGGAGATTTAAAGGGAAGAATGTAATGCGTCTCTTAAATTGATAAGCCTGTGGTTCTATTCCTATGATCATATGAACATGGTTTGAAGGAAGCATTGATTTCTGTTATCACAGAGATGAAGGAAATCAATCCATACCTGTGATCAATTTATGAAAGTAAAAGGGGATGCCAATTTTAAAGCTAAAGACCCGAAACGATGATCTATGGTGGTCTCAAATTTGTTGTAAATGGACAAGTTAGTTATAACTTGTTGCACAAGTCATCCCAATAACTTAAAGAAGTTTTGAGCATAAGAAAGTATAAATACAACCATGATTGGTTCACTAGATGTGTGCTTGGGGAAGAAGATGCGCTTGTGGAAAATATAGGCTCGCTAAGAATGAGTGGCCTGCGGAGAAAAATTAAGGGGATACAGACCTAAGGTTCATGCAAGTATCAGAGAGAAGAAGAAGTGAAGAAGGCACAAATATCAGAGGAAAGAAGAAGTTAAGAATGTGTGAATTTCAGAGAGAAGATGAAGTGCGATAATGAGTGTTGATGATATACCTCTGATCATGAAATAGAGTTGATTCAATAATGGATCACTGCTACTAGATTTGAATTACTATATGAACTCTAGTTGGATAGACTGTGTTCTATCAGCAAGCTGGGTCTTATGGCAAGTTGGATCTTTCTTGAGAGTTGGTGCTCTCTTGAGACTTGGTGCTCTCCTAGGAGTTGGTGCTCTTTACTTCAGCTGGTGCTGATACAAAATAGTTGGTGTTGGGAAAATCCTTATTACTATAGTCACATATATACACATACATTATACAAACATATGGTATCTCTTGTCCATTGTGATTACGATTTAATTGTTCTTAATTTGTACAATTATGTTTTAATTGCTAACTTGCAAGAAGAAAAGTTAGAAAAGTCCACACACTAATTCATCCCCCCCCTCTTAGTGTGGGTGGTGTGTTCAACACTTTATACCCAATAAATATATACTTTTCAACCTTCTTATCCAGCTTACTCTTTTTATCCTTTGGAACATGAACATAGGCCTCACAGTCGAATACCTTGAGATGTGTGAGAGAAGGTTTCTTACTAGTCCATACCTCTTGTGATGTCTTGTGATACAGTGTTGATGAGGGTGATATGTTGACCAGCTAACATGTATTACCCAATGCCTCTGCCCAGAATTATTTCCCTAACCCGACACCACTGACCATGCACCTTGTTTTTTCCATCAACGTCTCGTTCATCCTTTCTGCAACTCCATTCTGTTGAGGTGTATATGGAGTAGTATTCTTCCTTTCTATACTGCACTTCTTACATAATTCTTCAAACTCATTTCCTCATAACTCTCCACCATTATCTATCCTCAACAACTTAATTCTTTTCTTTGTTTGATTCTCAACAAGAGCCTTAATCTCTTTAAACATGTCAAAGACTTCAAATTTATTCCTCTGGAAATATATCTAACTATTCCCTGAGAAGTCATCTGTAAAAGAGACATAGTAAAGAGAGTTTCCAAATGATGGAATCGAAACAGGTCCAAACACATAATTGTGCACTAGCTGTAAAATTCCTTCTTCCCTCGTTGCACCAGGAGGAAATCTTAACCGATTATGCTTCCCATATACACAATGTTCACATAAATCAAAATCCAGAGATAATTTAGGCATAACTTCAAGCATACCTTTACCATGTAGTATTCAAAGACCTTTCTCTCTGATATTCCCCAGTCTTTGATGCCACGACATTACCTTTTCTCTAGAAACTATAGGAGTTTTTTCTTCTTCCTCTCCAATATCAAGAACAATGGAACTATTACACCCATTACTAATAGTGATTCCTTCCGTATTATACAGAGTTCCAATCTGAACTCCCTTCAGCAACACCATTTCTCCTTGAACCATTTTTTCAAATACCGTTTTTACCCCTGCATCTCCCATTTTCCTTACAAAAATCAAATTTTTGGCCAATCATGGGATGTGCAAAACACCATTGCGTGTTCTAATCCTTCCATATTATATGAGCCTCAACTTTACTTTTCCTCATCCTATGATTCTAGTTGTCTATTCATCACCTAGGAAAACATTACCACCATAATACCTTTCATATTCACATAACCACTCCCTATGGGGAGTCATATGAAAGGATTCGCCTGATTCAACCAACCATGCCTTTGATATGCATGTGCTCTTGAAGAAGCCAAGTACAAATCCCTTCCTTCTTCCTTGGAGGTATTTTCTTCTGTAGAGGGAGCACCCTTAGATACCTTCACTTTCCCAATCCTTTTGGATATACATTCCTTCTTGAAGTTCCCTTATTTTCCACATCTCTAGCATACCTTTACAAACTTTCTGGGATATTTAGATCTACCCTTACTTAGATATTCCCCTTGAGGACGTAGATATATGTCTATACTGGGAGCGTCTTCTTGCAAATAATGTATATGTGCTCTATCCTTTCATGTTCTTCCATATTATCTCCTCTGAAAACAAGGATGAGACGACATCATAGAAACTCAAGGTAGTTGTATTAATACCTATGGCCACAACTAGACTATCTCACGAGTCTGGTAAAGAGAACATAATTTGATACATTTATCTTCATCTAAAATTTTAATCTCAATAGATAATAACTGACTTACCACAATATTGAAGGTGTTCAGATGTTCTGTCACCAAGTATCCATCTCTCATCCTCATGTTATACAACTTCTTCCATAGGTATAGCTTATTTACTAGGGACTTAGACTGATACAAGTTCCCCAACTTATTCCATAACTCCTCAGTTTTAGCTTCCCCTGACATGTTCAATAATACTAAATTTGATAGACATAATCGGATTGTTCTCTTAGCCTTCTTATCCAACCTTTTCCAATCATCTATTGGCATTCCTATAGTTGCAGTATCTGGATCCATCCATTGATTTATCTCTACCAACAAATCTTCCATCTTGAGCTTCCACATCTCAAAATGTTTCCCATTGAATTTCTTGATATCTATTTTTGAATTTATCGCCATTTCTTTTCACTTAAAGAATAAATACCTCAGATCTCCCACTGTAATAAGGATTATCATAGTCTCGAGCCAAACCCCTCACCAGAAAGGCATCCCTCTGAAGCCAATATTTTCTCTGATACAAAATGTATATTTTAACCTTGTACAGTAATTTACTGCAAACAAATTTTCAATAAAAGAATAGAAAATATGCAATGTAAAATACACACATTACACAAATATTTTTCCCATAGAAACCCAAACCAAGAAAACCAATGTATTCTATATTCATTCACACCATACATTGATTACCTACAATATACATATCGGAATCAACGGCATCCAAAACCCTAATTCAATGACCTAGAATAGTCAAAAACCCTAATTCCTTAACCAGAAATATAAAACCATTGGTGAAAAACCGTGTGTTGAAAAACCACCCAAAAATGGACACAAAAATTGAGGAAAAAAATTTCAGGGGCGCTGCCCTCGAAACCCCGCACAGGGGGGCTCCCATCCCCCTGCAACCCCCCAAGGATGGGCCTATATGCCCCCCCTGTTACCCCCCTGCATGCCCGACAAAAAATATAACCCAAACCCAACAAGAATTGGCGACCATATTGGGGAATTGTTCCTAGTTTGGGTCCACCTTAGGGTTTCTTGTTTTCCACTTATTGTTGTGATTTTATGTTTTTTATGGAATTTCTTTATAAAGAGCTATCCTTTTAGAAAATTTTATCAAGTTTCTGGAAGCCTCCCTTCCGTAGTGCCTTTAAATTTTTTCTAAAATTCTAAGCCCATCTGTGAGTTGCTCCTTTATAACCTGCGGACATCCGCGAGTTGTTAGTGTATGACCCGCAGATATCTGTGAGACCTAATATACACAGTCATAAACTTGTGTAAGATTTTTTATTTTGAAAAACCTCTCTCTCATATTGAAGGTTTTGGTTGGTTGTTTAGTTTTGGATGAGCCTCCTGGGTGTCTTTCTTGTTTCTTTTTTCTTCCTCAAGTCCTTGAAAACTTCGAAGTCGTAGAAACGATCTGGCTCTTGGTTTCCTAGTGTTCTTGGCTTACTTTTAGCTTTCATTTTAAAGCGGAATGATTTGCATTTAAAAAAAAAATTCCCCCTCATGGCCGAGGGGGGGGGGGAGCAAAGAATCATGTATCCTACAGTTTCTTTTATCATCTTTTGTTAGTTTTTCTTTGATAGAAAGAAAATGAAAAAAGACCTAGTTTTTCTGCTAGTTAGGTATCTTTCTTTCTTTGCATTGTTTTACATTATTATTTGAAAAAGAAAAAGATGTTAGCCTAGGATTGTTTTTTCTTCTCACCTTAAATAATTTCAAAAGAAAAATAAGAAAGAACATCCTTTGTTTTCTTCTTTTGATTTTCTCAAAAGGCTGCATTGTCATCTTGCATTGAAAAGAATAAACTTGCATTTGAAGGATTCTTCATGCATTTTATTTTTCAAACTCTTTTTCATTTGAAGAATTAGTGTAAAGTTTTATTTTCCACTGTTCTTATAAGTTTCATTTTTTTCAAGAGTCTCAAACAACATCAGTTTCACCTCCTTACCCTTTGAGTAAAGAACAACCACTAAAATGAATGCTAAACTTAAAATGTACTAGACTTTGTTTCTAGGGTCCACAAACAAGTTTAGGCTAGGGCCTTGGTTTAGGTTGGAGAGTTAATTTATCTAAGGATGGAAAACAAATGTAGGAGTATGATCTAGGGAGAGATGAAATCCAACTATCATATAAGTATAGTTGGGAGCCTCCTCTAACAAAGAATCTAAACACGAGGTCGTGCAAAGGAAAGTCAAGGACCTCCAAAGCTTAGCTGACCATAGTGGAGAGATCGTATATTGGGGGTTTCACTAGTGCCTTTACCTCCATGAGAGGTAGTGATTTTGAAGCTTCTAGATTTGTTACCCTGCCCATATGATCGATCTCGACTTTCGATTGTACCCCTCAGACGCTAACTACAAGTTGGTTAACTTAGTTTCTTTTCCCAGGGATATCATAGATGACTGCACACGTTTGTCAGGGTACCTGGGGAAGATTTCATATCACACTTTTCAATAATGCTAGAGGGTGCCCTAAGAAGCGTAGGTGCTTGCACCGAATATGGTTGGTCAGTGGAGGTTGGGATAACTACTTATCACTCCTTCGTTCATTGGTCCACGAGACTTAATAAACCCGTTTCTTCATCTAGAATGTCCATTTCCACCGTTTCATTGCTTTGGACTCAGGACCTTATCCACTTGGGTTGAAAATTTGGAAAAGTTGTTTGCTTGTGATGTTTCTCTTAGGGATTTTTATTGGAGTGTTTCTTTGTATAGTTGGCCTTATTTTGTTTCAGTGTCTCCACTTTTGGCTCGTTGACTTAGGTTGGTTGAATAAACGCTTCGTTGGTCGATAAGGACCCCCGGTCTATCTCTTGAAAGTGTGGAGCCTACTGCTAGAAGGAATGGGTTTTTATACCACTTGTTCACTAGAGTCAATGCATGAGACTTTTATGGACATGAACAATTTTGTGAGGGATGAACCTGTGCATAAGAAAGTTATGGCCAAATTTTTGGAGGATACCAACCAAGGGACCCCTACCCAAGGGTATTCTTATGCTTTTCCTTTCTTTGCAAATGATGGTGCCCCCTTAATGGCCACTTCAAACATTATTGGGGTTGAATGTAGGAGTACTAGTTTGGTTGTGGACCACTCTGAATGTCCCAAATTCTCTTGATGCTTCTTAGATAAGCACTTTATGTCATGGGAATCGAATGGATGTTGATCCTTTATCTTCTGCACCAGTGAAGTCTGCTCCTTTTTGTCCCTCTTTTAGTGAAAGTATTGGTACTAGTAACCAAAAGTATGAAAGTAATAGGAATAATAAGAGTAAGAAGAAGAAGTCACCAACCTATGCTAGTCATGTTGGAGACCTGCACCCAGCCTCTTCTAGACATGCTAGGTGTAAGCAACCAACCACTGCGAGTCGCGCTCAAAGAAAAATTCCAGTCACTACAAGTCATACTGGAATTAGTCACCAACCTCTTTTGATCATGTTGGAGACCTGTCAAAAACCTCTGCGACTCATGTTAAAGAAAAGAAACCAACTACTGCAAGTCATGTTGGGGGAAAGAGTATAGTCAGTGTTATTCATACTGGACAAATATCACCAACCTCTGCAAGTCATGTTGGATATCATCTCCTAGCCTATACAGGTCATGCTTGGAGTAACCCATCGGTTGTTGCAAGTCATTTTAGGGGCATTAATACTATTGATAATCCTAGGTGTATAGGAAGTAAGCCCAAGTTCCCTTGTAATATTTATGAGGGAGACCATATTAATCATATGTGACTTGATATTCAAGTGGTATGAAGAGTGTGTTCCTTGTCTGAAGGCCCTTCTAGTTCTGATTCATCTTTGGTTTCCCAACAATCTATTCAATCATTGGTTGATGAAGTGGTCATGCCAATTCAATATTCCACTGATACTACTCTTGTTTTGGATGGTGATGCGTCTCTTGACCATGTTGTATCACATCCTATTCAACCAGTGGTTGAGGAAGTGGTAGATTCGATGCAATATTCGGTCGATCCCACTCTTCTCTTGGAGAGGGATCACTATTCCAAAGTGGTCAAGCTGCCACAATCTTCAGTCGATCTCACTCTCCTTTCAGGGAGTGATGAGTCTTGTAACTATGTATTTATCATTTCCAGTTTAGTACCTTTCGAGCAATGGGGCATTCCAATATATTCAAGTATGCCCCCTCCCATTCCTTGGATGGTTTCTTTTGATTGGAATAATATTGTGGAGCCTTTCTTTCCTTCTTCTACACCTTTCCAGATAACAATTTTGGTTGAATCTATGTTGAAATACATTCATCTATGTGTTGTAGATGAAGGATCCTCTGCAATTATTTTATCCTCCTCCACTTGGTATGATTAGGGTTCTACCAAGCTTGTTTCAACTAAGAGTAAGTTTTTGGATTTCGACATAATACCTAATGAATGTATGGGGTTTCTTCCTCTGTTTTCTATCATGTTAGGTGGGAATACTATTCTAATCGATCTGTTAGTGGTGTCAGTCCCTTTAGTGATCCGGATTTATGAGCGAAACAAAATCAATAACAGACTCAATACAATAACATAGAGATATGTAGAACACAATAGATATCCAATGAACAATAAATTCTATTGAATAAATAAAATAGTCTGAAACTGTAAAACTACAAAACTAAAAAAAACTTGCTCGAATGGTGGTAGCTATCTATGAAAAGAGATGTGACTTCTACGTGCATAAATCTGAGTAGAATGATAAAAAAGAGTCTCCAAAGGCCTTTTTAACATTACTCGGGAATGCCAAAACCCTAGAAATCCAAAAACCTAACCCTAGGAGATGAAATGCCAAAATTTATGTAGGCCCCGATGGGTAAGTTGGTACCTCAACCTCTCAGGGTCATAAATTTTGCATACAACCTCCATTTTAGGTGCGTGATAGCCCGTTGGAAAGGTATTTTCGAGAAATAAACATTATATCATCAAAATCTAACTCCGTCTACAGTTTGACTATGGTAAGCCATAAAAACAGAGTTTAGGTCCCCAAAACGACCTTGGAAGTACAGAAAGATGTATTGACATGAAAAATTCCAAAAAAAGCCAGTTGGATTAGGTGGGAGGCCACAAATATCCACCTGGAAGTTGTGTAGGGCTTTAGACATCCCCAGAAGTGTAGAACCCACAATTACAAATAATTATAGAATAAAGTGTTGAACTAAAAATTGTCAAGAGGAGCCAGTTGGAATAGGTGGGTGGCCACCAATATCCACCTATATTAGTCCTCCCCCTTTAGGAATAAATGGTCTCCATTGCATTGAACTCCCCCATCAGGTGAGAAAATTTCTATTGAATTTGACTCTGAGTGAGCCACTTGCCTTGGTGCAAGAGTTGTCCTACCTTGACAACCTGATAAATATGGATCCTCTAGTGGCGAGTGCCCTTGACATGTGTGTCCACTATATGATCAGTGGATGCATGTTCCATGCAGTCAGGGTTTATCTATGTTGGTATCAATTGTTCTGTGATATCTGAGGTGTCCAATAATGGTGGAAAATATGGTCGGAGGAGGTCCACATTGAACATTGGGTGGAAGCCAAGGAAGGGGGGAGTGTTGAGCTCAAAACCATTGTCACCCACAACCTTGGTAATAGTGTAAGGCCCATAGAGAAGTGGAAGGAGATTTCGATGGGGATCTATAATGAATTCTTTCTGCAAATGTAACTAGACCTTGTCTCCCACCTAAAACTTGTGTGGTACCCGGTGTTGATCATGGCGTTGTTTTTACTTGGCATTAGCTTTCTGCAAAAATATCATGGACCTGTTGGTGGATGTACTAAATATGCTCAATGAATCTAGTGGATTTGTTGGCCTCAGAATGAACAAAGGAAGAATATGTATGCGTTTTTGCAAGAGATAACGCAACATCAATGGGACCCAAGGGTTGGAATGTTAGTCGCACTTGAAAGGGGCTATGATTGGTGGATCTATGGAGAGTCTAGTTTTAGTTGTATTGAACATAGGGAACACTCTCATCCCATGTATGAGGATTCTTAGAGTTATACATGTGCAGGTTGTGCACAATCATTCATTTGATGACCTTTTTTTGGCCATCATTTTGAGGCTGGAAGGAAGTGGATTTAGTGAGCTTGGTTTCCAACAATGACCAGAAACTGACCAAAATGTGTTGAGGAAAATGTTGTCCTGATCAGATATGATGGTCTATGGTATCCAAAAATGGACCCACACTCATTTGAAGAAGAGATTGACAATATATGTAGTTGTGATGCTCTTATTGTAGTTTGTGAGAATGTCCATATTCGAAAACTGATCAACCACCACAAAGACACAATGATTGTCCTGCTTGGTGGACAAAACGCCACACATGTAATCCATCAAGATGGATTCCCAAGGTCTCTTGGGAATAGGAAGAGGGGTGTATAATCCTTACTTCTTGATGGTTGGCTTGGAAATAGAACATGATGTGCAAGATATGATATACTTGCTGACGCCCTGTTGAAGTTTTGACAATAAAAATGTTTTTGTAGAATGGCCATAGTTTTCTCCAATCCAAAATGTCCTACCCTTTGAATGTAGTGAGCCTCCAAAATAATATTTACATGCTCGCTTGCAGGAACAAAGAGATGGCCCATATGGCATAACAGTTCATTATGAATGTGAAAATTGGTGATATTCGCGTTGTACCCAAGAGCTGATAGGTGGTGGAAAAGTCGGTATCTTGTTGATAAATTTGTGGCCACTTAGATGCCTCATGCCCACAGGAACCTAGGCACCTAGTGGTAGCCAAAATTTAGGTCAATATTATTGAAGAAATTTTCCCCCTTGAGTTGGTCAATAAGGCCATTAATTCAGGGAATTGGGTATCGGTTCCTGCTATGATTTTGTTTAATGCTTTGTAATCAATGCAAAGCTACCCGGTTCTGCCTTTCTTCTGCACTAGTATAATCAGGCTTCCACAAGGGAAAGATTTGGGTCTGATGTTCCCCTTTTGAAGAAACTCTTGGATTTGACACTTGATTTCGTCATTTTCCATCAACGAGCGACGATATATTGGTCCATCATGCATAGGTGAATTAGGGGTTAGATCAATTGGTTGCTTGACTTGGAAGTGCGTTAGTACCCTTGTGGGTGAGGAGAAGATGTCTATGTACTCTTCCATGATCCTGTCCACTTTCTTCTGTTGCAAAGAGAGTCTCTGCATAGAGGCCATGGATGTGGCGGTGACCTTCTGGTTACTGTGAGCACATGTCGCAAAGAAGATGAACTTCCCAGTACGTTAAATGACCTTACTGCATTTCTTAGAAAATATTAAAGAAATAGTGGTAGGTGATGCTACCTCTAGTATCCTATACAATTGTCTACCGAAAGTAATAATAACATTGTAGGGTCTAGACTCATACATATCATGTTTCTTCCACAAATATGGTTGTCCTAAACCAACATCACAAACTTCAAGGAGATAAATATCGCACAATACCTCGTCTTTGAAGCGATTGATGTCATAGGGAAAACAACACTATTGGATGATGTGAAGATCTCTTCCTTAGAGAAGCAAGACGATGGTGTAGGGCAGTGGGTGCAGTGTCATCAAGAGGTCCAGTTGCTTGATGACATTTGTTGAGATTGGGTTATTTTGATTACTACTATCGACAATGAAATGAGATCCCCCTTTACCCACATCTATGAGAGAAAGAGGCTCTCCCCTTCCTCAGGTTCTTCTTCTTCGCTTGGCTGGACTTTGGTGGTAGCACCAATGAAACTGGGTTCGACATCGATAATCCTCTTCCCTCCTTCTAGATTAGATTCAGAGTCAGAATATTCCTCTGATTCGGAAGATTTCAACTCGACCATTAGTGAAATCTTGGAGCAACATTCTTCAATTTTGTGCCAAGGGATTTTATGGTATTCACACCATTTTCCTGTGTCCTTCTTCAAATTCTCACTACCCTTATTTTGTTGTAGCTTGGATTGGTTGTCCTGAGAGTGGCCATATTTTATTTTTCCATTTTTTTATGGGTTGGGGTCGCCTTTTCCCTTCTTCGGCTGTGAGGAGTTTGCAGATCCAAACTCTTGCCTCTTCTGCTTAAATTTTTGTTTGATCTTGATAACATATCTATATGTCGTACCCAATGATACAATGTCTAGAAACTCAATTTATGTTTGAATGTATAATAAAAATAGTCATGGTATTTTAGCACCAGATATGGTTCATATTATTTGATACCCAATTTGGCACGCAGAGTACGGAAAAAATTATTGAAATCTGATACTGTCTGGTCCCTTTCCTGACGCAGGGTGGCCCATATTATATACTGGTCCTCGTAGCTTCCAACATGCTAGTACCATTCTTTAATGGAATCCTTGAAGGAATCCCACTAGGGAGCAACCACAAATATTGCAGATTCCTCTATGTCCCTTTGCTCAGAGTAAGTATCCCACCAGTTTTTAACATGGGGGACAACTTTGAGGAGTGAAAAAGTAATCTTTTCCCCATCGAAAAAATTGTGGACCGGAAAATACCCATTGAGAAGATTCATCCATTTTTCTACAACATCCACATCTATCAGTCCTTTAAATAATGGAATATCAAAATTTACCTATACCTTGAAGAGGGTTGCATGGCCGCTTGATGAAGATGCATCTTCTGTGGGAAATCATCAAAGGATATGTTCAAAGTTGTCCATGATTTTTTTCCTTTGTTGCGCAAGGGATTCCTCAAGCAACATTTTAAAATGATCTGTTGCTCTATCATATTTTTTTTCATCCCCCATGGGTTTTTTTTGGGCTCGGCATGACTGATCTTTCAAAGGCTCGACTAGTTCGAGTCCCAAGTTCTTGTACCCAGATCTTGTCGATGACATGCACGAAGAAAACAAAATGGAGAGAAAACCTCTCTGATACCACTGATTTGGATTTATGAGCTGAACGAAATGAATAATAGACTGAATACAATAACACATAGATACGAAGAACACAATTGATATCTAGTGAACAATAAATTCTATTGAATAAATAAAATAGGTTGAAATTGTAAAACTACAAAACTCGAAACAACTTTCTCAAATGGCAGTAGCTATCTCTGAGAAGAGATGTGGCTGCTACGTGCATCCGTCTGAGAAAAACGATTATAATGAAGCTCAAGGGGCCTTTTTAACATTACTCGTGAATGCCAAAACCCTAGTCATCCAAAAAACTAAACCTAGGAGATGAAACATCAAAAGTTATGTGGGCCCCGATGGGTAAGTTGGTACCTCAAATTCCCAGGGTCATAACAATTGCATACGACCTCTGTTTTAGGGGTGTGATAGCCCGTTGGGAATTTATTTTCAAGAAATACACATTGTGTCATCAAATTATAATTATTTTCACAGTTTGACTGTGGCAAGCCATAAAACCACTGTTTAGGGCCCTGAAACAGCCCTGGAAGTACATAAAGATGCACTGACATGAAAACTTCCAAAATAAGCCAGTTGGATTCGGTGGGAGGCCACCAATATCCACCTGGAAGCTGTGTAGAGATTCGGATATATATGGAAGTGTAGAACCCACAATTACAAATAATTACATAAGAATGTGTTGAACTAAAAACTATCAAGAGGAGTCAGTTGGAATAGGTGGGTAGCCACCAATATCCACCTGTATCATTCCTCCCCCCTTAGGAAGTAATGCTATCCATTGCATTCAGTGCCCCCATTAGGTGATGAAATTTCTATTGAATTTGGCTCTGGGTTAACCACTTTCCTTGGTGCAGGAGCTGCCCTACCTTGACAAACCGATAAAGTTGGATCCTCTTTTGGCAATTTCCCTTGACCTGTGTGTCCACTATATTATCAGTATATTCTTGTTCCATGAAGTCAGGGTTGATCTCAATTTCTTCCAATTGTTCTACAATCTCTGAGGTGTCCAATAATGGTGGAAAATATGGCCGGAGGAGCTCTACATTGAACATTGGGTGCAATCCAAGGAAGGGGGGAGTGTTGAGCTCAAAATCATTATCACCCACAACCTTGGTGATAGTCCATATCAAAGCGGACGGATCTTCTGATGGGGCCTTGAAAGGAGTTCTTTCTGCAAATGTAACCAAAACTTGCCTCCCACCTGAAACTTGTCAAGTACCCAGTGTTGATCATGGAATTCCTTATACTTAGCATTGCTTTCTGAAAAATCTAATGGACTTGTTGGCGAATGTGTTGAATCCACTCAATGAATGTAGTGTATTTTTTGGCCTCAGATTGAATAGGGGAATAATATTTTTGTGTTATTACAAGAGGTATTGCAACATCAATGGGACCCAAGGGTTGGAATCTCAGCCCCACCTGAAAGGGGCTATTTTCGGTGGATCTTTGGAGAGCTCGGTTGTAGTTGTGTTGAACATCAGGAATAATCTCATCCCATGCACACATATACTTAGAGTTATACACGCGCAGGATGTGCACAATCATTTGATTAATGACCTAATTTTGGCCATCGATTTGAGGGTGGAAGGCAATGGATTTAGTGATCTTGGTGTCCAACAGTGACCAGAGACTCGACCAAAATGTGTTAAGGAACCTATTGTCCCGATCGGAGATGATGGTTTGTGGTATCCCAAAATGGACCCACACTCGTTCGAAGAATATCTTGGCAGTATCTGTTGTTGTGATGCTCTTCTTGCAGGATGTGAGAAAAGCCATCTTTGAAAACCGATCAACCATGACAAATACACATTCATTGTCGTTCTTGGTGGATGGAAAACCAAACATGTAATCCATAGAGATGGATTCCCAAGGCCTCTTGGGAGTAGGAAGAGGGGTGTATAAGACTTTCTTCTTGATGGTCGGATTGGAAATGGCACAGGAAGTGCAAGATCTAATATACTTGTTGACATCATGTCGAATTTTTGTCCAATAAAAATGTTTATGTAGAATGGCCACAGTTTACTCCACGCCAAAATGTCCTACCATCCAACTATAGTGAGCCTCCTAAATCATCTTTGCACGCTCACTTGCAGGAACACATAGATGGACCAAATGGCATAACAAGCCATCCTAAATGTGAAATTGGTGACATTTGCACCTGTATCCAAGAGCTGAAAGGTAAAGACAATGTTTAGATATTGTTGATAATGTTGGGGCCACTCAGATGCCTCATGCCCACACGAACCTAGGAACCTCGTTGTAGCCATACTTTAGGTCAATCTTGGTGAATAAATTTCTCCCCTTGACCTGGTCAAGAAGGTCATGAATTCATGGAATTGGGTACCAATTCCTGACTATGATTTTGTTTAATGCTCTGTAATCAACGCAGAGCCACCATCTCCCATATTTCTTCTACACTAGTACAATTGAGCTTCCGCAAGGGGAGGATTTGGGTATGATGTGCTCCCTTTGAAGAAACTCTTGGATCTGATGTTTGATTTTTTCATTTTCCATCAACGAGAGATGATATACTAGTCCATTAGGCATAGCTACACTGGGGGTTAGATCAATTGGATGCTTGACTTAGAAGTGCATCGGTACCATGGTGGGTGAGGATAATATGTATATGTACTCTTCCACAATCCCATCACTTTCTGTTGCTGCAAAGAGAGGATTTGTGTAGAGGCTACATATGTGGCAGCGACCTTCTTCTTAATGTGATCACGGATCACAAAGAAGATGAAATTCTCAGTCTGTGAAATGGCATTACAACAATGATTAGTAGATATTAAATAAATAGTGGTAGGCAGCACTACCTATGGTATCCTGTACAATTTTCTACCCAAAGTAATAATAACACTATGGGGTCTAGACTCATACACAACATGTCGCTTCCACAATTATGGTTGTCCTAAAAGAACATCACAAACTTCAAGGGGAGAAATATCACACAATACCTCGTCATTTAAGGGCTTGATGTCATAGGGAAGATGACACTTATGGTTAACGCGGAGATCTCTTCCATATCAAATCCAACCAATGGTGTAGGGTTGCATGTGTAGTGTTTTCAGAAGGTTCAGCTACTTGACAACCTCTGCTAAGATCATCTTATTCTAACTATCACTATCTATAATGAAATGAAGTGGAGCCCCATTTACAGACATTTGTGAGTGAAAGAGGCATTCCCCTTCCTCTGGTTCTTCTAGTTCGCTTGGTTGGAATTTGGTGGTAGAGACAGTGGCACCGAGTTCAACATCGATAATATGATTCCCTCCTTCTAGATTTGATTCGGAATCAGAATATACCTCTGACTTGAAAGATTTAATTTTGGCCACTAGTAACTGCTTGAAGCGACATTCTTCGGTGTTGTGCCAAGGAATTTTATGGTATTCACACCATTTTCCCATGTCCTTCTTCGACTTCTCATTACCCTTCTTCTGTTGTAGCTTGAACTTGTATTCTTGAGAATGACCATATTTTCTCTATCCCTTGTTTTGTGGGTTGGGGATGCCTTTTCCCTCCTTCAGCTGTGAGGAGTTTGGAGATCCAAACTCTCGCCTCTTCTTATTAAAAAATTTCTTGATCTTGATAGAATATCTATACGTCATACCCAATGATGAGATGTCCAGAAACTACATTTATGTTTGAATGTATCTATGCATACAACCGCAGTATTTGAGCACCAATATGTCATTCATAGTCTTTGATACATGTTAGCACTCTGTAATTTTCCCAAGGCTGTGCAGGCAGTCACAGAGGCAACATCAAAACCACTTCGAGTCAGGGATCTAGCCCTCCAAGACTTAGAGAGGGATCTCTCTGTTTGATATAGATTTGTTTGAATAGGATATTAGGCTAGCTATGCAGAATATGATATGTTCTTGGAGTTTTCTGGTTGAGACAGCAAAAGAGGACCATTGGGCAATGGGGTCTGTGTTATAAAGGTAAAGATCAAAGAACAGATATAAAGATTCTTTTCACAGGGAAGGATAATGTGACTATTGGATTCTTTAGAAATAAAGTGATGGACAGCAAAAAAAGATGAGATTATCAATTAAAGTAAAGAAATAATTAAGAATTTATTTATTGTAACATCAGAGGATGAACATTTAGATCTTTAAAAGCTAGAAACATAATACACAAAGGTAAATTCTGCAACTTTAACTCATTTTAAATGATCAGACCATAAAACAAGATGATAACTAAGAGAGATAAACATTCAACTAAGAAGAGAAAAACTTCACCAACAGCTAACACACAGGAATCCTGTGAAACGTCTCTTTGTATTACTGGAAGATCTCTTGATAAAAGTTACAGTGCTTACAGCTTTCTAGTGCCTAAAGATCAACAACCTTTTACATTAAAACCACATCAATAAATAGGAGATATTCCCCCTCAATTTTAGGAAGTCGGATTCAACCACCTCGGCCAAAAATAGCAACAAATCCCCAAAAATTTAGAACTGTCTGCCATAAAAATGGGCTGAATTTCTGCAAAAAAGGGGTCCGCACAGACATCTATTTCTCTTCAATGCTGACAACTAGGCCAAAATTGAAGGAGTTTATTGTATATGGGCATGTTCTGGCCAAAAACCTCCTTTTTTCTTGCCAAATTTGCCTCCAGATCGCTGAAACAGCTCCCACAAAATCAGGACTGTAACAGAAAAATGAAAAACTAGAAAAATGGGGCTCGAAGATAGCTTCTATTCTCTCTACTCATGGAAACTGTGAAACAAATGAGAGAATTTTTTGTTCCTCAGCCCGTTCTGAACAAAATATCTTTCGGTTTTTTTAAATTCATCTCCTTTTTCCCAGAAACGCCTTCGGAAAACGACTAGTTGAAAACGTTGCGAAAGCGGGTTTTTTTTTGGGAAGGGTGGTTTTCTGGACCCCCTTGAGGTGGTAAGTGGTTTTTTTTTTTG